>JAOYMZ010020519.1:0-18463 GCA_025802335.1 Pinguicula primuliflora
AGTTTGGTTGGATCACATTGGGATATCTTCGATCATGTTGAGTTTATTTGAGTTGTATTTACATTTAGTAGTTAGTTACATTTTAGTTTGATTAGAGTAGTGACAACTCTGAATCATTGTGGTTACTCTGAGAATGCATTTGAATAAGCATGTTTTAGACCTACTTCCTTGGGCAATGACCTTTGCTTGCCAAGAATTTATTACTTGTACGACTGCATATACTTGCGAATTTGCGTGACGTATATTCGTCCCATCAGAGTGATAGAAATATTGTAGCTTATTAAGCTAATGATTGAGATTGGTTTTCCACCTAAGCATGTGTGTCCTTTGATGTGTTACAACAGAGCAGCCATTCACAAATCTAAGCATGTGTGTCCTTCAAATATTAAATGGGCAAACGAGTTTCAAAAAACGGGACTGCATATTTATTTCTCTATCAATGCATTCCATTAAGTGGTGTATTTATAGTTTTTTGGGGGACACCAGTAAATATTGTAGAGATGCACGATCCTAGTACTTGACATGATTAAAGGTGATCGTGAATGAGAAATGTATCCTGATGTTCCTTTTGATTAATTACATGATAATTTTATTGATTAAGGAAATTTTTCGAAGTATAATGGATGTGTAATTTTGACATTTGACCTTGAACACTTCAACTGACAGTTATATTCAATATGTTGTGTCAAACGTCTTAATTAAGTTACTATTTCATTGCTCGGTTGTAGTTAGACTACTATAATGCCATATAGGGATGGTAATGGGGCGGGGCGGATCAAAGCCGCCCCAAACCCGCCCCGCTGGTCCAGGGGATGGGCCAGACCCACCCCGCCATCTGGACTCGCCCAGCCCTACCCCGTAAATTTTTAAAGATTATGACAAAAAATATTGTTTAAATTGTAAAAAATTACTAATAAAAATTTAAAAAATCATTATATATTATGTAGGGGCGGGGTAGGGTGCACACCCCTGCTCCAGACCCACCCCAGACCCGCCTATGGGGCGGGTCCGACTCAACCCACCGGGGCGGGTCCAAATTGTCAACCTCATTGCCATAATGAATCCTTAAATATTAGGACCTAAAATCGAGTTCGTTACAAATTGTTCCATAATGTTACTCCGATATTTTCCCTCAGAATGTTCTTTGTAATGACATCAGAATGATGGTTGAAAGATGTTTACAGTTACAATTATCGAAGTAAGATTTTTGGCTGGTGAAATGATTGAAAAATCAAAATTAATTATACCACACATATCACTGACATCATCTGCATCAGAGATTCCATTCTATGTCACAAGAATGTAATTTACTATTTGACTAGCATATGCTATGACTATTAACAAAGCATATCTGCAATTTGTAAGGTAGACTTCATAACACTAGTGTCCAGTCACAGAAAGATATACATAACATTATCTAAAGCCATACCTTTTGAAAGAAGCAACATTCTTTTATCCAAAAGGCACTACAAACATCACTGAGAAGGTCGTGTATCTTGGAATTTTGTTTTAGCCATACATTTCTGCTATAAAGTTTTGAATTCAATATTTTTTTGATAAGTAGTTTTGAATCAATATGAAGTCAAAGCTACCTAGTCTATCAATGATGGAGTCTCTCAACGGTATATTAACTTCCTTCACTTTTATTTGTCATTGCTGAATTTTCTTTAACTCTAAATGTAAAAAATTCTTTATTCATTAATTACTTGAATACCACGCGGGGATAAAAGAAAAACGGTGTCGTAGAACTGAATTGAGAAATGCCAAAAGGCACCACTCCCCTACACCGCTATCACACCGCATACTCACAAAATGAGAGTGAGCACCACAGAAGCACACACAACAACATTGGTATATGTGTTTCTGTGCTCATGCGGTGTGAAAATAGTGCGCAAGAGCGGTGCCGTATAGCGGCCCTTAACTGAATTTAGTAGTCACATTAATAATAATGTTCAACTAATTGGCGACCTCAAGAAGTTCATCAGATTCATCCATCGCATCAATTTACTGTTATATTATTTTTATTTTTGGAATACATGGGGTGTTTAGAACACAAACTTACAGGGAAACATAAAAGGATAAGCAACAGAAACTCAAGGCGGCTTGAACGGTATGTGTTGACAAAACGTGTTGAGGAAACGTGTGTTAGTTAAGGAAAAGTCTCACCATATCTTTCCTTATCTAAACCATATCTTCCCATCACGCTCACCATATCTTCACATCACACTCCCATGATTTATGGGATTCTTAGAGATTGTGTTGGAAGCATCCTATATATATGTATGAAGAGAAAACAAAAACATAACAAAAAGGAAGAAGAAGATAAATCATCGTCTCTTCCGTGGAGTAGGATTTATTTCCCGAATCACGTAAACTGTGTGTTCTTCGTCTTTCCCATTCATACAAATCATCAAAACCATCACAAACCAAAAACGAGAAGCATCCTCAAATTAAACATGGTATCAGAGCAGGATTAAAATCTGCCTCTTCATCTACCTCAGTTAAATTCCTGGCGAAGCCACGAAGAAAAGAAGGAAACAGCCAGTGGCCAAATTATCTCCCAAATAGCAGTATCTATCTCAGGAATTCAACAAATTTCTTGAGTCTCAGACAGAATCGAAGTCATCTAAGGAGAATGAGGATTCCCCTTTCATCATTGACATCAAACTTGACCATAACAACTATGTGTTATGGGCTCGGAAAATTGAATTGGCAATTATCTCCAAAGATCGCCTGGAATATCTCACCGGTGATGCCAAGGAGCCACCAAATGGGAGTCCGGAGTATAAAGAATGGCAAAAATAAGACAATCAAGTTTTCCAGTGGGTGACAAAATCAATCGACCGAAGATTGGTCAATCAATTCATCTATTACCCAAATTCCACTGAACTATGGAGGGTCCTTGCGAGAACCTTCAATTCTGGCGAAGACAGCTTGCAGATATTCGATCTGGTGACAAGGGCCGATCGAATAGTACAAGGAAATCTACAATTGGAAGATTACTATACCTCGTGTAATTCTCTATGGACAGAAATTGACAGACGCCGGCCGAATCCCATGAAGTGTGTTGCTGATATTGACAAACACAACCAGATTCAAACTGAGCATCGGCTCTTCAAATTTCTCACTAGTTTGAACCCAGCGCATGAAGCAATCATTCGTGATATCCTCAACGAATCTCCATTACCCTCAGTAGATGCGGCTTATGCGACTGTTCGTTGGGAGGCTGTACGAGCCCAGATTTGGAAGCTGAACAGTATGGCCTCCAGTAGCCCTAACATCTCATCGTTCAGAGGAATCGAAACTGGGTTAGCACTGTATGGACTAGGGGTGACGGAGACGAACCGAAACTCCAAAAATCCACCACCACCATCGAATTGCCAGTCAGAAGTCACAAATCAGGGCGACAATTCATCATACCGGCGACCCTACTGTGAATATTGCCAGATTCCTGGTCATTGGAGGGCAAATTGCTTCAAATTGAACAGATACCAGGGTTCCCATCGTGGAGGTCGCAGAGGTGGGCGAATGGCCTATGGACGACGGGGCGGCCGAGCTGCCATCACTGACGACGGCCACAACCCGCCGAAGGATGAATTTGTGGAGGAGATTGCCACCGTTAACCTGGGACACGGCGAAATCGGCCGGTATCACGACTGTGTAGACATATGGATTGAGACCGTAGAAACTCGAGTGCACGACCCGAAATCTGCAACCCGAGGTATAAATTGGGGGTGCCGGAGTGTGAAAGTACCTGAATGCCCCCAAATCGTTTCTTCTGCTAAGTATTTTTCGCAGGGATGTTTTGGTCATTTGTCAGATATATATGATAGTGGGCCGGACGAGCAGGTTGAGCCGAACAAACGGGTTAAAAAAATAGGAAAAATAGGGAAGATGGGCCAAAATAAAAATTGTGGAATGGGTCAGGTCGCGGCCAATTGGGTATCAGGTGGTAAAAATTGAGATTCCAGCCCAAGGAAAAATCTGAAGTGGATTTTCGATTATAGCGCAACTGATACTATTAGATTTGATGCATCTGACATTATTGAAATACAAAAAACACAGAAGAAGGTGGTCCAAACGGCGAGTGGTACATTCGCTCCCGTTAAAAGTGCTGGCATAATTGAGATATCTCCGTCCATGAGACTGTCAAAGTGTCTCTATGTTCCATCTCTGTCATATAAACTTCTTTCAATCAGTCATATCACGAAAGAATTGAACTGTGTTGTGATGATGTATCATACCTTTTGTGTCTTACAGAACACGTACGAAGAAGATAATTGGGCATGGAACTGAACGGGATGGACTGTACTATGTCGATGAAATCGCTTCAGAAGGACGGACAGTCTTGACTCGTGGGTCACCAGACTCCCAAAGTTGGTTGTGGCATCGTCGACTGGTCACCCATCACAGTCCTATTTACGTCGGCTATTTCCTAAGCTTTCTAGTATTCTCTTCAATTGTGAAACTTGCATTCAGGCAAAGAGTCATAAGCGGTCTTTTTTATCGAAACATGTTCGTGTTCAAACTATGTTTCCATTAGTTCATTCTGATGTTTAGGGACCAGCACCTGTTATTGGGGGACAGGGTCTCAAATATTTTGTGCTTTTTATTAAGATTGCACCCGCATGACATGGGTCTATATTTTGAAGAATAAGTCAGAAGTCCTTGAGAAATTTACACAGTTCTACAACATGGTTTTCACCCAATTTGAGACCAAAATCCATGTACTTCGTTCCGCCAATGGGGGTGAATTTGTAAACCACCAAATGAAAGCCTTTTGTGATGAAAAGGGATTGTTACATCAGACCTCATGTACTTACGCACCTCAGCAAAATGGTGTGGCTGAGAGGAAAAATTGTTTTCTTCTAGAGATTACCCGTGCTTTAATGATTGAGTCACATGTCCCATTCTTTTTTGGCCCGAGGCAGTGGCCACCTCGGTCTACGTGGCTAAAAGATTACCTACTGAGATTTTGAAGTTTAAAACTCTCATTCAAACTATGTCTGATTTCACTCGTATTCCCCCATCATTATCATTAACGCCACATGTTTTTGGGTGTTCTATGTATGTTCATATTCCTAAAATTCATCGCACAAAGTTTGATGCACGTGCCGAAAAATGTGTATTTGTCAGGTATGGAGGCCTTCAGAAGGGCTACCAGTGCTTTAATCCTCGGACAGGTCGTCTTATCACAACTATGGATTGTAACTTTATTGAGATAGAATACTACGACCTGTTCCAATCAAGAGGGCAGGGGGAGAAAGTACGATAGGAGGACCCTCTTGATTGGTTCATGTCCCCTCCAGCCTCAACGCCACAGCCGACTCATTTGCCGCATGCGCCTACTCCAAATTTGTGTCATGATACTCCGACGCATGCATCTCAGGTGCCTCACGCACAAGATGTACCTTCATCTACACCAATTCATGCGCCTCACGTGCAAGAGCCATCCCATGAAACAGGTAGACCACCTTTAGACGAGGACTATATCGGCATAGTACATCAAGACCAGGATGATTCGCTCCAGCTAGCTTCTTTTATGGATACATAGGTAAGTACATTTCCATCTGAGGCTCCTCCTATTCTCGATTATGGCAATATTTATGATGCAGGGAGTCTAGCTACACCTCGATATACACTACCACCTCGGGCCACTAGGGGTGTGAAGCCAAAGAAGTACGCACCTGTTTATTGTTCTAAGTCCCAAAGATATCAAGTGGCTGACCTAGTCAGGGGGAGTTTATCTGAACTGCATGAGCCTTTGCTACGGCAATATACACAGATGAGGTGCCCCGGAATGAAGTTGAAGTTATGAGGAGTCAGAAATGGAGAGTTGCTATGGAAGAAGAAATGAAAGCTTTGAAAAAGAATAACACATGGGAGAAATGTCGATTACCACTGGGGAAGAAACCAGTCGGGTGCAGATGGGTGTACACTATCAAAAGAAAGTTAGATGGTTCAATTGAGAGATACAAAGCTCGCCTCGTTGCTAAGAAATATACCCAGACTTATGGGATCGATTATTCAAAGACGTTCTCTCCCGTTGCCAAACTAGATACCATTTGGATTCTATTTTCCATTGCAGCCAACCTAGATTGACACCTGCATCAGTTCGACGTAAAGAATGCGTTCCTCCATGGAAATTTGGAAGAGAAAGTATATATGGAAGGGTCACCGGATTTTTCAGAGGACTTTCGTCCCAACGAGGTATGCAGGTTGAAGAAGTCACTATATGGGTTGAAGCAGTCCCCGAGAGCCTGGTTTGGTCGATTCACAATTGCCATGAAGAAGTACAGATATTACCAGAGTAATGCTAATCACACTCTATTCTTAAAGCCTTAGGATACAGGGATAACATGTCTTATTATATATGTCGATGATATGATTATCACGGGAGATGATGCAGCTGAGATTGAGTGCCTGAGAGAGAATCTATTCAGAGAATTTGAGATGAAGGACATGGGAACCTTAAAGTACTTTCTCCGGATTGAGGTAACCCGGTCTTGACAGGGTATATATATTGCACAGAAAAAGTACATCTTGGATCTACTAGCTGAGATAGGGTTGCTAGAGTACAAACCTGTAGACACACTTATGATTGTGAACCACGCTCTAAAGAACAAAGAAGAGGCCGAGAGCGCAGACAAGGAAAGATAACAACACCTTGTGAGGAAGCTAATATACTTGGCACACACACAACCAGGCATCGCATATGCTGTGGGGGTTGTCAGTCAGTTCATGCACAACCCCCAAACCCACCATATGGAAGTAGCCTTAAGGATTTTGAAATATTTGAAGGGCTCACTTGATACAGGAATTCTCTTTCAGAAGAATGGACATTTGAAGATTGAGGCCTACACAGATGCTGATTGGGCGAGTAATCTGGTGGATCGACGGTCTACATCTGGATACTTTACCCTAATTGGGGGCAATCTTGTCACATGGAGGAGCAAGAAACAGAAGGTGGTCGCATTATCCAGTGCTGAAGCAGAATTCCGGGGCATGGTTCGAGGAGCGGCTGAAGTATTCTGGATCAAGAAACTGATGACGGAATTAGGGCTTGCATCGCCTCAGGCATGTCCCCTAATGTGCGACAATCGAGCTGCTATTGAAATTGCATAGAATCAAGTCCAGCATGATAGAACCAAGCATGTAGAAGTGGATCGTCACTTTATCAAAGAAAAACTTGAGAGTTGGTGCATTACGCTCCCGTTCGTTCGATCTGAAGAACAGCTAGCAGACATCTTGACCAAGGCCGTAAATGGATGCCTATTCCGTGAAGTATTATGCAAGTTAGGTGTTGAACACCCTACACCGAACTTGAGGGGGAGTATTGAGAAGAAAGTCATCATGCATGTCTCCCATTAATGCGTGATGTTGAGAAGACCATATGTACCTCCTATATATATGTATCAAGAGAAAAACAGAAGCATAACAAGAAGAAGAAGAGAAATCATCATCTCATCTGTGGAGTAGGGTTTATTTCTCGAACCACATAAACTGTGTGTGTTCATTATTTTTCCATTCATACAAAACATCAAACACCATCACAAACCACCAGAAACATCCTCAAAACATACGCAACTATGGCTTTTGATGTCCCTCCGTAGCAGGGTGTTGGTTTTCCATGTTGATACCATTTTTGATACACAACTGCAGTGCAAGTATCTATCCGGTTCTGATTTTCTGATTTGGAAATCTTCTACCTCATCATATTGAGAGCTCTGATTTTTGTGTTCGTTTTGTGTAGTCCTCTTGTGATGCAATTCCTCCCATCAATAGGAAGCAATCTGACCCTCTGCATCAAGCAACTTTCCATTCACCCGCCTTCTTTTATTCACCAGGACTGGCCTCTAGCTGCTGCAGCATTGGGACTTAACTATTTCTGCTGCTGTCCCCAACCTTTTGAACTCCTCCATAGCATGATCACTAGCATGTGTTCTGCTCTGGTTCTCCAGCACGCATGCGCCAGATCACCTCACTGCATCTCAATCCGTCCGGAGGGGTGATCATTCAGTGTCATTTTTAGCACTCCTATTCGTGGGCTAGACTAGTATGACTGCCATCTCACAAGGTCTGGTTTGACAGAGTTCCCTCTGTCCAGAGATGTGTAGCTGTTGGAATAGCTACATCTCCGGGGATTTTTGTGATCTGCAGTTTTAGGGATCCCTCCTGGAAGATAATGAATCGCCAAGTTTCACCAGCTCACCACATTTTATCAATTTTGCTCCAAGTCACGCAATCACATGCCATCAAAACCAGCAATTAAAACCAGCAATCATCACCATGAGTAAATAACAATCGCACAGCTTTGCAATGTGTGGAAGATAAATCCCAATGCAGTGTTACCTTTGCCGGAGGTATTTACTCTTTGAGCAAACACCTTCAAACAGTATAAGACCACATACAAGTCCAATTAGGGACCCAGTGTAGTCGAGGCCTCCAAATTGAGCTGCTCATCTTCTTATCTTATTTTCATTCACAACCTGATGCAGCAACTGCTTTGTACGATCTGGCAGCTCTTCTTCATCAAAGAAATTGTGATCGCCATTCTCTAATCCCCATTTTGCTAAAGGCACCGCAATTTTCATATACTTCAAGCTAATGGGCAGGAGCTTGATATGAGTAGCTTGATTAAAGAGAGGACCCATCTTAATAGCTCTTACATAGACTTCCCAGGGATATTTATCCGTCGTATGCATCAAATATTGAAGTGATCTCGGAAGTTCTACTTCCAAAGTGGACTCGTAGACATGATAGCGATGCACACAGAGTTGGAAAACCTCCAAATCGTCTATCTTCTATCCACTTCCAATGGAGAATGCTTCAACCAGTTTGCCTTCATGATTCCGGACAATTCCACTTATTCCAGTAGAAGAACTCACAGTAGAATGCTTCCAAGCTAGTGTCAATCTGAGAGTAGGGGAGACAGGACCAGTCCACACTATGCGACAGGTAATAGGAGGAGAATCAGGATGAGAGATTCCAGCAGCCATCAAAAATTCATTCTCTTCATCCCTTATAGGTCGATATGTATTGCTATGAGCTAAGATGTCTCTTGTTAGAATTTGTACAATAGTGATCACAAATCCAAAGCTCAGAGAGATGTCATCATATCATATCCGACACCTATGCTTCCAAATACACCAACATATTACCAGTGGTATGATTTTCCTGCAATAAGAGATGACTTTCCCACCAGAATTCGACTGCCACTGCATAAGTCTTTGCTCCAGTGAGTTGCCATCAGTTAAGATGTTAAACCTTGCTTCAAAATTTTGCCATACATTACATGCCAATTCCCCAAAAAACAGCAGATGATCTATTGATTCCTCTTGTTGTTTTAGCAGGCAGCAGTCGCACCGAGATGCTAGGATAACACCCCTTCGTTTTACTTTCTTATCAACAGACAAGGCTGTGTGCAGAGCTTTCCAATTAAGAGACTGAATTTTGCCAAGACAAAGTAATCCCAGATTTGCTTGAACCTTCTACTCTTTACTGCTCGGTGACGAATACAATCCTATGCTTTCTTGAAGCTGAAAGATCCTTCCTTACAAGGGGTCTGTATTGTCCTGTCATCCCCAGAGATCCTTTCTACTGCAAGGATGGACTCCTTTACTGGCTCAGGAAGTGATAAGCCGGATAGGTCCCATGATTCATGTGCAATTATGTTTTGGACCAGGTATACATTGCTATTGAGAGAGGCAAATCCACTTAAGTCATGCCCCGGGAGCCATTTATCATACCAGAGGTTTACTGAGCTACCATTACTGATAATCCAGTGGATTTTATCAGTCATAACCCCCTTAATTTCCAGCATTCTCCTCCATGTGTGGGAGCTTTTTCGAGGATTTAAACCAGTAGTGAAAGCAGATCTCTGCCCATATTTTCTAGTCATGAAAGAAGCCAGAGAGAACCCCCTTTATGAAAAGCCACCACAACTTCATCGAAGCTGTCACACAAATATCATGAAGTCTCCGAATACCCCGCTCCCCTTCGTCCGAAGGCAACCATATCCGTTTCCATGATGTCCAGTGACATCTTTTCTGTACATTTTCATCCCACAAGAATTTGGCAAAGATAGATTCCAGTTGCTTTATGACAGTCTTGCTCGGGAATAAAGACATAAACTGATAGATAGGAATAGAGGATAAAACATGCCGAATCAAAATCAGTTCGCCCCCACCACCCATACTCAGAAATCTGTTGCTCTAGTTATCAACTCTATTCTTTACCTTCAGTATCAAAGAAGAGAACAAGCTTGCCTTCTTCATTCCTTTGTATAAAGGAACCCCTAAATACACCTACGGGAGAGAACTATGTGATATACTAGACCAGGAGGTAATGTCTGCAATCTGCTCAGCTGAGACTTTATCTGATATAAAGAAGGAACTCTTGGACAGTTTCATTTGCTGACCAGACATCAGCTCATATTATTTCAGCAACGAAAACACTTCAGAAATAGCTTTGTTTGTTCCTTTAGAAAATAATATTAAGTCATCCGCGAAAGCTAGATGAGAAATTCGATCACAGCCTCTCGGAGTCTGATAAGAGCACCACGTTTTTTTTCCAGAATCAACTGATTCAAGCCCCTACTCAATGCTTCTGATGCCATAATGAAGAGGCTAGGAGAGAGGGAGTCCCCCTGTCTGACTCAGCGTGACACTGAGAAAAAACCATGAGTTTGACCATCCCATATAATAGAGAACCAGTTTTGAAATATCACTCTCCATACAACATCTATAAAAGTCTTCGAAAAACCAAATGCTCGAAGCACCCGATTAAGGTGAAACGAGGACACTCTGTCGAAAGCTTTCACCATATCCAATTTGATAGCAACATTAAAGCCCCCTACTTCCCATCAAGAGAGTGAATCATTTCCTGAGCCAGAAGTGTATTATCAGAGATTAGGCGACCTTTCACAAACCCGCTTTGCTGAGGTGAGATGATATGATGCAGAATAATAGCCAACCTAGCAGCCAACACCTTTGTGATCACTTTGCCAACAAAATTGCAAAGACTTATCGGACGGAAGTCAGACATACGACTGGGAGTTGCCACCTTAGGCACCAAGCATAGAAGCATTGAAGTAATAGTTCTAGGTAACTCATGACCAGCAAAGAAATGATGTACCAACTTAACCAAGTCAGCAGCGATGATATCCCAGTAATGCTGGAAGAATGACCCTGAAAATCCATCTGATCTGGGAGCAGTCTCTCCACTCAAAGAGAAAATGGCTACCCTAATTTCCTCCACATCTGGCCACTGCATCAGATCATAATTCATCTGCTCAGTTACTAAACAGGGAATATTTTTCGACAGTTTGGTAGAATTGACTAAATCTTCAGCCCTCATCATCTCGGTGTAGTGATCAACCATTAACTTGGGGATCTCTTTTGGAGGAATAATCCCACCATTAGCTGCTAGGAAGGAGAGACGTGCAGATTTATATCTTCTCATGGATACAGTACGATGAAAAAAAGCAGTATTCTTATCGCCCGCTTCCAACCATTTAATCCGAGCTTTCTCTTTCCAAAATATTTCTTCTGCTATAGCATTCTGTTCATACTCTCTTTTAGCCTCAGTGTATGCTGTAATGTCACTATCAGTGTCCGAATAATCACTTAAAACCTATATTTCTTTCATTCTCATTTCTGAGTTTTTAAGTTTCTCAAAGATATCTCCATAGACAGCTTTATTCCAGACCCGAAGAGCCTTACATAAAAGCTTCAGTTTACCACAAAACACATATGCAGGGTTTGAGGCCAGACACTCAGTTTCCCATACCTCTTTCACCATTCTCAAAAAATCTGGATGTTGAAGCCAAAATCGGCAAAACTGAAACCGGCTTGGAACTCTAGGACTTGGCGACTGCATTTTAAGCAACAATGGAGCATGATCTGACATCCCGCGATGTAGGTGTGTGACCTGAACTTTGGCAACTTCAATAACTCAACTCTCGAACAATAACACTCTATCCAGTCTTTTGTACACCTGTGCAAGACCCCGACGATTATTACACCAAGTGAATTCATATCCAGCATACCCAGCATCAGAAAGACTACAATCATTAATAGCATCTATGAAATCTGAGGCTGAACCCAGAGTGACCAGTCGACCACCCTTTTTCTCCTCAGCAGAGATAACCGAGTTGAAGTCTCCACCAAGTAAAATAGGCTCAGATAGAGATTGGCAAACAGTTCTCATGTCTTGCCATAAACCCTGCCTACCAATTCGAGTGTAACTAGTATACACGCCACCGACAAAATAATGCTTTGAACTATTGCGGAACAGAATCTGCATCACAAGGAGTTGAGGCAAGTCAATAAATAGAGAGCAGTTAATTTTATTTTTCCAGAGCATCCAAATATGACCTGAACAATTTGAAACATCTTCATCAAATTTTAGTTTTTTGAGCAGTACCACCAATCTGTCACGATGAATCTTTGGCTCAGTAAGAATCAAGAAGTCTAATTCATAGAGTTTAACTAAACGGATCAGTCTTCTTTGGGATGGAATATTACCAACCCCTCTTATATTCAAGATAACTCCCATTGTCATTTGTGTATCACATGGAATTTGGATCGTGTAGAGTAACCTTTTGCTGTTTTCTTTGGCCTCCCTCTACGAGGTACATTTCCCACTTCTTGGAGCACATTAATTCTAGAGTCACTGATTTCTTCTGTATCGCCCACAAGGTGGATATCAAAGAAACTATTTCTGAAACCTGCATCAGTTTCTAGCTCATGTGGATTATCTTTAGCCAATACAGGAGCCTCCTCAATCACCCTAGTGCCCAATTCTTCTGGATCTTGCAAAAAGATATCTTCAGCTACATTTTGGGGGAGATATGCTTCAGTAGCATCATGTGTTACAGAACTGTCCGGGTTGACAGATATATGATCTGGAGGACAGCTAGAGCTATCGTGTTCAGCTTTACCAACTTGAACCATTATAGCTCCCAACCCATCCCGTATATCATCTGTCCTAGTACGTTGGACACAAGCCATAGGAAATCATAAACACAAGCCATTGAAAATCCAACGCATGCATTTGAATCCGACAACATGCGTTGGATTTCCAATGAGCTTGTGTTGGAAATCTCCAACAAGCTTGTGTTGGAAATCTCCAGCAGCATGACGTTGGAATTTTAAATATTTTTTCATTTTTTTTAAAATAAAAAAAATCATTAATTTCCTGCCGCCTGGATGGCCAGCTAGGTGCCCCGGGAGCCCTCGGGGATGCCCACTGACTTCTCGAACCTTGGGTAGGTGTGTTAATTTTAGGTCCATTAAGAGACCAGTCTATCAGTTTTTCAAATATTGTATAGTTCATACAGTCAGGTCTTTTATATGGTATTACAAAAAGAGGACAGTTTAGTCTTCTTTATTTCCACTAATCAAAATTTCAGGCTTAAAAATGGATGATATTGACATGTTGAACTCATCCTTTCCTCGATGCTCCAAGCAAGAAAGTGGAAAACAATCCGACTCCATTTACCACAGGAACACCTTCTGCTCCATTCTCGAAGGGGATTGCACAATCACATAAGACTCTCCTAATGAGGTTCCACATCCCAATAGAGATGTGCATTGAGGAAGGAGATGTGGTTCATGCTCACGATGGGGTCAGACCCATCATCACATTCACTGAGAGAATCCATACTAAGACCTCGCAGAACATGACCAACTCACTAATCATACAGGGAAACTACATTAGCTACCAATCACTAAAGAACAAACTTCACCTCATCTGGTAGCCCAAAGGTGAGCTTAACTCGTGGATATGTCTGACGGTTTTTATTTGATCCGCTTTGCTTATGATGCTAACTTCCGGAAGGCTATGTATGAAGGGCCTCACATCTGGGAAATTGGACACTTCGGGTCTTTCCCTGGCATCCAAAATTTGATACAAAAGTTAATCATGTTGAATCTTTGGCTGCATGGATTTGTATTCCTGGACTGCCGCCTCAATACTTCTTCACTGATCTGCATAAGGAGAGTACCAAGCCAGTTGGCTTAAAGCTGATGGCCACACTCTGCCTGAGAAACGAGCACTATTCGAAAGGATTGCACTCCGGCGGCCACTTAAACTGTCCATCGTGGTGGGCAGGGCGGTCTACCTGGTCGCTTACAAAATCTCCACGAGATATGCTTTATGTGTGCATGGTACAGGGATATGTCAGAAGTTTGCCCCCACGAGACCAAATATGTTGATGGGTTGACCGAATCTTTTCCAAACCACACTGGAGAGGAAACCAGAGACAAATCTTCCAGCATTGGTAAATCCCATCGAGCAAGAAATGGTCTTTAAGAAAAGACCACACACGAGCAAGAATGATATAGCTCACGAGAATTTCCATACGAATTGAACATTATTTTTCCCACATCATTATATAATTTAAAATAATAAATATTATATTAAAGTTTATTTTCTCTTTCCCACACATTTATTCCGACTCTTTCATTTTCCCGCCAACATTTTCTCTCCTCACTAATCCAGAAATCTATCGTAGTGGGTTTCAATTTTCAACTGGGTCATCCTGGTGTTCTGAAATCGGTGAGTTTCGTAGGCTTGAACATGATTCTAGCTGTTTCAATTGGTTTGATTGGATTGAAAATTTGTTCTCCAATTTGTTATGCGATATTAATTTGTATTCCACTTGTGATTTGGGAGTGGGTTTGATTCCACTTGTGATTTGGGAGTGGGTTTGATTCCACTTGTGATTTGGGAGTGGGTTTGATTCCACTTGATTCCAATTCGCAATGGGTTTGATTCCACTTGAGATTTGAGAGTTGTATGCTTTATGCTCAAATCAAGTGTTGTGCGATATTAATTTTAAGTCCTCTGTACATAAGACAAAAATCGCCTTCCTTGGCTTGATAATCTGCTATTGAATATTGTGATAAGAAGTTTGTTTGCATAGCAATGGAGGAGGAACATATTGATTTTGAGCAGGTTTTGGATTTTGAGTAGGTTTTGGCTGATGATCGGAATTACATCGGCCTTGTATTTTGTATCAATGTATCTATTATCGTCAATGTATTTATTTTTGTTTGATGATAGTCAATGAGTTACGACCAATATATCAAAATAACTTAGGTCAGGAAGACAAAAAACTTATGAATTAAGAGTATGAGCACCGAATGACGACGTAGGGTTCATAACGTGTAGTCGTGTTTACTGCATCCACCGAGGAATGAATGACGATACTATCCTGGTTTATGCTCACTGGAAAAAAGAATACGGATCGTCATTCCTTATTTTGTTGTAGGGCCCAACTGATGTATCTGGGTTCACTGCGTGTAGTCACTCCCGTGACGTATGATGTGTGTACGATGACTCAGCTATTCGGGTTACGTGTATGGGAAAATTCATACAGGTCGTCGATATTTAAGAAAGTAGGGTACTGGGACCCAATGCTTTAACTGGGTTAACTGCGTGTAGTCGCGTTATTTGTGATTGCCGTTATAATCATCACGAACTATTCGAGGTGACAGATTAACTTTTAAAATAAAAATATTCTAATAAACCAAACCTAACCAAACATACTCAGTAAATCTCGCCCTTAGGCAAGGTCTTGGAAGGGTAGACTGTACGCAATCATACCCCCATCCCTCTACAGGATGAGAAAATTGTTAAGGTGGAAACCCCCAGCTCGAAAGAAAAAAAATGATAAAATAAAATAATAGAAAAAAATAAAAAATAAAAAATAATAATAATACAATTATATCTGAAATAATAATAATAAAAAGGAGGAAGCGAATATAACTAAAATAACTACCTACCACAAACCATGCACCACATACATACCGAAATAAATAAATGTCTACTACAATAATGCAAAAACTAAATAGTTGGCTTCTACTCTTATCTTAACAGATAAAATACAATTAGGTGCAACATATCCACTAGTAGGTCTTACTTATTTCTATCAGTCTAGGATTTAATAAGCAAATAACTACTCTATATAGTTTTATGTATCTTTAACTGTAATATGACATCTCAAACTCGTCCTATCAGAGGTCATGTCCTCGGAGAGGTTTAATCCTACTAAATCTAACCGAATATGCTCATCCCATATCCTCTTAGGTCTTCCCCGCCCTTGTCGCCCTTCGATTTGTATTCCTTTGACTCTCCTGACTGACTCATCCAAACCCCTTTTGCGTATATGTCCAAACCATCGTAACCTACCCTCCTCCAGTTTGGCACTTATAGATGCGACACCTAGTATCTCTCTAAAGACTCCATTTGGAAGTAAATTGTGTTGGAGGATGGCATAATCATATGTGTGTCAATATCACTTATTTTGGACACACTACGTGAGATAAGATTATATTCTCATACAAGTCGATTGTTGAGAACATAGAGACTTCATTGTATTCCTAGTAGGAGTATCTTGACTTGGAGATGAATGAATCATACATAGTGCAATTATATGTAACGAATGGAGTTGTGGCATTCTGAATGGGGTCAAGACTCAAGAGTGGTTATATACTGTTTAGGATGACGAATTTAGGAATAATTATTGGATACTAATTTTTTTATGAATCTAGGGTATGAGACCCCAACCGATGTATTCGGGTACACCACGTATAGTCGCATAGTTCTCAAAATTGTTCTACCCTCTATGGTTTAAGGTCCGATTAATTTATTCAGGTACACCACGTTGAGTTGCGTAGTTCTCATCATTGTTCTAGCCTCTTGGCATTAGGGCACGACTAACGTATTTGGGTATACCACGTCAAGTCGTGTAGTTCTCTTCAAAGTTCTAGGTTATAGGGTCTAGGGCCTGACTAACTTATTCGAGTATAACATGTCCAGTCACATAGCTATCATCATTATTAAAGCACATCACTTTAGGATCCGACTCAACCTATTCGAGTACACCACGTCCAGTCGCGTAATTCTCATCAATGTTCTAAGTTCTAGGGTTTAGGGCCTGAGTAACTTATTTGGGTACAACACATCCAGTCACGTAGCTGTTGTCATTTTTAAAGCATATCGGTTTAGGGCCCGACTCAATGTATTCGGATACACCACGTCTAGTAGTGTATTTATTGTCATTGTTCACCTCTAGGGTTTAGGGGCCGATTGATATATTCGGGTTTATCACGTCCAATCGCGTATTTATCGTAATTGTTCTAGACTCCTGGGTTTAGGCCCAAATTAATTGGGATAAAACTCTAAATCTTAACCCTAAAACCCTAAACCGAATGACTACTTAAATATTGACAAAACTAAAATGTTGTTATGGCCCGAATGTCTACCCGGGTTAGCCGTGTATCGAGGTGCATGATCACTACTGCAGGCGTGATGGACACTGGATATGATGCTCTGAATACGTACAGTCGCGACGCTTCGGGAATATGACTGCTGGATTATTATCATTTGCAGAACACTCATTACATTCTTCTTATTCTTATTAAATAATATTGGGTTTGTTTGATTTAACCTTGCACCCCTTTCCTTCATTTCGCATTCCACGATATCTATTAATTTAGAATGGACCTCATCGATGCTGTCGTCCTTGAGATGTTCGACTCACTTGCTATAATCACGAGTGCAATTGCCGCTATAGCCGGCGTAGTTCAAAATTCATATGCCACATTTACTCCCGACTTTGCGATCCAACTATCAGACAATGAAGATTTACAATGCTTTGCCACTGGTGCTACTTCTGTTGCCACCGACTCCTCGTTTTTTGTCGCTGTCCTTCATATCACAGCCAATATCCAAGCTCCCTCCAATATTGACCTTGCCGTAATGGGCAACCTTGTCACAAGCATCGCCGATGTGCATGGTTTCATTTTTGTCGCGATTACAAAACTACTAGTCAATCGTTCCGAAGCAACTCTTGTTGCCATACGTGCTGCCGAACGTGACCTTGACAGTGTCGCCCGTGATATCAAGGACAAAGTTGCCACGCTCAAATAGTTGCTCTTATTTGGCATTTTGTCAATTTTTGTTATTTTATATGTACAGCTCCTATGTAATGGTTATGATGGGATCCCTCCAGATTGTTCAAACTTTGATCACTCTGTTTAATATGGAACACCGAACATAGAATAGTATCTTCATGGCTGGCGGATCACACCTGAAACGTCCGCAAATTAAACAATTTAAATATGAAACATCGTGACTGGACAGTTTACGGATATTTAAGACTAGGGTACATACCCGCTACCGGTGGGGTATTGGCGATTGGTCGATATAGGGTCTCCATCAGTGTTCTAAAAGGCGGAAAGCAGTGGTGGGGCACCCCAGGCCCCGCCACCGCCTCGACCGCCTTGGCGCCGCCCCGTTTTTTTTGGTTCCATTCAATTTATTTTGTGTGTTAACTGTTAACTAGTTTTTTCTGTTCCATTCAATTTATTCTAACTCATGAACTCTCTATTTTTAACTAACAAGCTTCTGTTTCAGCGCACAAGCTATGATGCCTTCCCAAAAGAAGAGAGTC
>JAOYMZ010020540.1:0-18462 GCA_025802335.1 Pinguicula primuliflora
AATATATTTCCTCATAATCATTCCCGAGTTTTGGGAGAAGCCTTGTGCAATAAGGCGAGCTTTATTATGCTCAATTTTATTTCGTTTGTTCTTTTTCGAACAAGTATCCACTTGTATCCAACAGGCTTAACACCATTGGGTGTTTGAATAATGGTCTGCAATTTTGTATGACATCATTTTGGTGTTGCATTCCCAACTCACAAACTCCAATCTGATTATTCTTTGACCTTCAGATTATGTCTCAAGACAAGGGAAAGACTAAAAAGAAGTATTGGGTAATAATAGAGGAATGTGCTTTACTGGATGCAACAAAAAAGTTATTTTTGGAAGGACTAAAATCTGATAATGGGTTTAGACCCGTCTTTGGCCCTAATAATTACATGATCATCGTTGACAGCGAAGAGAATTGACAAACCATTGTTAAGGTGTGCCCTATCTTTATGCACTGTTTATTGAAACGTATGCATAATCACTCCAAAAAATTTATTAATCAATCTGTTTTTTGTTTTACAGGCCAACACAGAGTTTAAGTCACTGAAGGGAAAGGTGTGATCCTATTATGATGACTGGTGTAAGATCTTCGGGAAGGACAATGCAAATGGAGATGGTGCTAGAGACCATGCACAGACAAACGAAAATTGCGATAACACCAAGGATGTGGAAGACTTTATTGATGAGTATGATAGTGAGGCAGAGGTGGAGTATGCTGAGATCCTCATTCCAATGACTCCTATGGTAAAAGAAGAGAGTGATGGTAATAAGAGGAGGAAGTCTATGACCTCCAGGAAATCAGAATCGAGCTCTTTCATAGAGGAAGCAAAGTCCACTCTTAGCTTCATCAAGAAACAGATGCAGACCAAGGAAGAGAAGGAAGCAGTAGCTGTTGGTGATGCACCAAAATCCATTGGAAACATTCTGACTGAGTTAGAAACCTACCCGAACTTGACCTTCAATGAGAAAATAAAGATCGGCTACACCTTGATAAGATGTCCTCATGATTGGGCGATGTGGTCCAATTTGGGACATGTTGAAAGAGGCGAGTGGATCCAGTTACTCCTTACAAAAAACCTGCCAAATAAGGGTTGATTTGGTTTTATGTTTGATGAACTAATGTGTTACTTATTTTGTTTGATGAACTAATGTATTGCTTATGTTGATGAACTAATATGTTACTTATGTTGATGGACTAATGTGTTGCTTATGTTGTTTGATGGACTAATGTGTTGCTTATGTTGTTTGATGGACTAATGTGAGGTTATGTTTGGAGTGTTTGATGTGGTGATTTTGATGTGTTGCTTCTTACTTGAATATGTTCAGATTATGTATGATTTTATTGTTCAGGTGAAATTGTATCAATCCTGCCAACTGAACAAGTGATAAAAATAAGGGAATTATAGACATTTTCGCATTTTTTTTACTATCCAATCACTCCTTGCCGAGTAATCACTCAAGAATAAACATTATGCCGAACAGTAGATACTAGAGACAGGCATTCGGGCGGGCGGGCTAAAATCCGCCCGCCCATTTTTGAAAACGGTCTGGGTGACCGTAATCCGGAAGGACTGTTTTCGAAAAGGGGCGGGCTAAAGCCCGCCCATTTTTTTCAGCCCGTAATCGTAACTGTATCCACCCATTTATTTATTAAAATACTTAATTTAACCGTTTTATCCGTTTTATTTTAACTTATTTTATCTGTTTGGCCCATTTTACCCGTATGTTTAATCCGTATCCGTCCATTTATTTATATAAAAATTAATTAAAAATATTTAATTATATAAGCAGGTTATACAGGTCCCGCCGTATCCGCCCGTTTAGATTTTTAAAAACTAGACCGCCCAGTTTCTTATACCATTTAAACCTGGACCTTCCGTTTTCGAAACATAAATCACCCGTTTTCGAAAACGGTTTAAACGATCTGAGCTAAACGAGTCTGGTCCGGACGAAAACTCGTTTATCCCGAACCGTTTGCCTCTCTCTAGTAGATACACTGTCAAACTTTCGAATTCTCAAACTTTATTACAAACTTTATCACAGAGAAAGTGAGAAATGAAGTCTCTTCATATTTAAAAAAAAAGTCTCTTCATATTGGAAATCCCAATTCGGGAATACCCCAATTTCGAAATTTGTACATTTTTTACATAATAAATAAAGGGGAAAGTTATATGGCTATAATTTTGTCCTAATTTTTCAATCTCGACCGCTAGAATTGTCCGTTGACAGAATTGAGCACATCATTAGAAAGCTTATATATAGGAGATCATATGTTCAAGTTTTGGTGATATTCCGACGACGTTATCACTGTTTAACGGAAGATTCACATTTTCCCCTTGGGTTAAGTAGTCCTAAATAGGTTTTTAGAAAATTCCGGCGACTTCGTCGTCGGAACCGGACCAAAACTTGAACACATGATGTCCTATGTATAAACTTTCTAACGATGTGTCCAATTCCGTCAACGGGCAATCATAGTAGTCGGAATTGAAAAATCAGAACTAAAATCAGGACAAAAGTTACCTGCTCCACAAATAAAATGTCAAACTTATCCCAAATAAAAAACGTATCTAAATCAGCAAGATTGTTATCTTCAGTTTGGATTATGCCCCACCTTTTCCCAGTCGACATATTGCGTGTGTGTATATTCGATTATACGTGTAGTGTAGGACAGGATAAGTAAAAGAAAAAAAGGACAGAAACAAGTTGAAGCTTTCTAGGTTACAGGTGGGTGGAGATGGCCAAGGAAATTTGAACACTCAGTGCGCTCCAACGTTCCTCAGAACCATCAGTATACGCGTGAAAAGCCATACAGATGATCAAACGGTCTGAAATTTTACATGTGAATTTCATAAAAACAAAACCCCACTCTCCGAAATGTCTCTCACCAGACAATTACTATATAAGTTTAGGCAGACAACAGAGGCTCGGTCTTATGTATTATTCATCTGCTACTCCCAATTTTCTCCACCTTTTTTCTTCCCATCATTATACCTTGTTGTCCAAGGGACAAGCAAAAAAATCAACAAAACAAGTCCCCTACCACAGAAGAAGAACATGGCCCTTTCCAGTTCCAGCACTTTTACTTGAAAGAATAGACATTTAGCCTGTTTGATTGAATCCCTGTTAAAAAAAATGCAGTTTGTGAAGTGGGTTTTGTGTTACCTTCTGATCGCTGCTTTGTTGTTCAGCCCATCTTCTTCTCAAGCGGAAATCCCACCTGCCGTGTGTTTTCCATCTGACAGAGTTGCTCTGCTAGGATTCAAGGCCGGTATTTTAAGGGACACCACCGGCGTACTGGACTCGTGGCTGGGCGGTGATTGCTGCGGCGGCGGATGGGAAGGTGTGGAGTGCGGCGGAGAAGGCGGAAGAGTGAACAGATTGATTCTGCAGCGGCCGGGCACCGGCGCTGATGGCGTATTCATGAAGGGATTCTTCTCCTCTTCTCTTAGCAGGTTGAGTTTCCTGGAGATAATGGTGATAAGTGGTATGAAAAGGATAACAGGGACGATCCCGGAGAGCTTTGGTAATCTCACTCGGCTCGTACACCTTGTGCTTGATGATAATGGCTTGCAAGGAAACATACCTTCGAGCTTCGGACGTCTCAGGAATCTTCAGACATTTTCCATGAGTGGGAATCATTTGAGTGGTCGGATTCCTCAAGTTTTGGGGAATTTATGGAATCTCCAGCAGCTGAATCTTGCTAAGAATATGCTGATCGGGCCAATCCCACAAGCTCTTGTTAGCCTGAAAGGGCTGCAGTCTCTTGATCTCAGCTTCAATTCACTATCTGGAACCATACCTGAATTTCTTGGGCAGTTTCAGAACCTGACATATCTTGTGCTCACCAGCAACAATTTTTCAGGAGAAATACCAACTTCTCTGTGCAATCTGGTCCACCTTTCGGAGCTGTCTCTTGATCAAAACCATCTTGTTGGAGGAATCCCAACCCAAATTGGGAACTTGAAATCTGTTACTGTATTGAGACTGGGTTCAAATAAGCTCACAGGGCGAATCCCAGAATCCATTACAGAGTTGCAGAGTTTATGGAACCTCAATCTGTCGAGAAATCAGTTCACAAACCCATTGCCGGATGCATTATCTACAAATGGACTTCTTAGTATTTCGTCCATAGACCTTTCTTACAGCGGCATTGATATAGGAACAGTTCCCAGTTGGATTAGAAGCAGAGAGCTTTCTGAGGTTCATCTTGCAGGCTGTAACCTCCATGGAGCTCTTCCGAGTTTCACAAAGCCGGAGTCCTTGAGCTCCATTGATCTTTCAGACAACTATTTCAGCAGTGGGATTTCGGGTTTCATGGAGAAGATGATCAGTTTGCAGACGGCAAAGATATCAAACAACCGGCTGCATTGTGATGTATCATCAATCAGATTACCAGATCAAATATCAGTCGTTGATCTCCATTCAAACCAGCTGTATGGTTCTCTCTCGGGGATCTTGAGCAACAAGACCTACAGATTCTTGGAAGTGCTCGACGTATCCCGGAATCAAATTTCAGGGAGCATACCGGATTTCGGTCCTGCATTGAACGTAAAAGTGATTAACTTGGGGAGTAATAAGATAACAGGCCACATTCCAAGTTCAGTTTCAAATCTGGACAAGCTGGAGAAGTTCGACTGCTCAAGAAACAACATAACCGGCACTATCCCACAAACACTTGGACAAGTGATGAACTTACAATGGCTTGATTTATCAGTAAATGGACTTACCGGAAGAATCCCAGTTAGCTTACTGGGAATCAAAGGACTACGACATGCAAATTTCCGGGCGAATAGATTCTGTGGAGAGATTCCACAGGGAAGACCTTTCAATGTGTTCCCTGCAGCTGCATATCTTCATAACTTGTGCTTATGTGCAAGGCCTTTGCCACCTTGCAAGGGAAAAATAGTACCAAAGATAGGACAATGATATGCTGCTTGATGACTCAGGCATAAAAGACATATATGCTCACAGGCCCTATGAGCTATGTCAAATATGAAGTCAGAGAACATGTTCCTGCAATATTAAAAACCTTGTTTTTTTGCATCTTCTCTTCATGCTGATTCAAATGAAGACAATCCAATGATGGGCTTCTAGTTATTATATTTTGAGCATATATCCAAAAAAAAAACTTAACAACCTAAGAATCAGACATTCTTCAAAACAAATGATAATCAAATTGATGATACCAAAAGAGAAATTCATTCAATGCCATTGCCAAAACTGGAGTGGCACAAGATACATATAGTAGATAATGTTCCAATCAACTTCATGAGATCAAGGAAAAATTTACACGATGTGTAGGAGCTTATCCTAAGCCTTGAAAACCTAATCATCATCTTCTATTCCATCCTTCACTTCTTCAACTCCTTCCCCTTCTTCAGCTCCTTCACCCTCTTCAACTCCTTCCTTCGCTTCATTTTCTGAGGAGCCATTTTCATCCTGAACATGGAAATTACAATTCAAAAGCAGCTCCACAGATAATATAGTTTTCAGATTGTCAGCTAGAGCAAAAATATTTGAGGAACAGTACTTGTTCATTTTCAGTTTCATTTGACTGTTCAGCCTTTTCAAATTCAGCTTTAAGCTCAGCAGCTCTATCGATATACTCTTTCTTTTCCTGGTAATTAAAATCCACAACATTAAGCACAGAGCAAATGATGTCATGTTGGTTAAATGTATCACATAAAGAACATATTTTTAACGTACTTCATCAGTTAAAGATTTCCATTTCAGGCCACCCTCTTTTGCGACCTGGCATGATGAATCAATTCAATTTAATTCACTAAAATAACGTCGTGAACATAATCAGGTAAAAATGAGTTAGTCCTATGTATTACAGCGGGGCCTGTCTTGGAACCAGGATTAGTTTCTTTATACAATTTTCTGAAGTCCTCCCTGCAAATAATAATATACATCAATTATAACTGGAACATATTATAAGCTTTAAATTAAACGGGTATACCAACAAGTATATGGAATTACATGAAAAGGAAGAAGGCAGTAAGGGGTCTCTTTCGTGCATTTGGATTCTTGGATTTCTTTGTTCCTGGATTTGCCCGACTATTCTTCTTTCTATCAAGTAGAATATGTATGAAAAACATTACAAAATCAAATATGCTGAAAAACACGACAAACACAGAAAAAAACACGCCAGTAATATCCAAGAATTTACTTTGCAGCCGGTGGTTTTTTCGTCGCCTGACTTTGCATCTCCACAACCTGTGCCTCTGCAGAATAACAATGAAAAAATATCATCAACCGTCACTATTGATCCACGTCTAAAACCATTACAACCACAAGTGGGACAATATAGAAGAGGCAAAACATATACCGAGATTCATCTTGATTCTGGCATCCAAACTACAATCGTGGAACTGTATCAAGGCTACGTGCACATCCTTGTTGCACTCCTCACTGCGTGAAAAAAAATGATTGAGCAATTTGTATAAATGGATCTACGAGAATACTAAGAGTGAAAGATCTACTGAAATTAATCATAAATTTCTTCAAAACAACAGATCCAAATAACAAAGAAAAAGGTAAGTAGTACCATCTTGCAAAAGCGCTTCCATTTCTCGCCCGCTTGAGAGCAGGAGACGGCGCCTCGGCCTCAACTTCAGCCTCCACTTCCACTCTTTTCCTCAATCTCGACGCGTTCGACGATGACGATGCTGCAGCACCGGTCTCCATTTTCATACCGGCAATTGAAACTAGGAATCGAGTGCGACGACGATTCAAGGGTTTTGCAGATCAGTGCATTTATACCTCAATACTGGATAGTGAATGCTGATGAAGCGGGACTTTTGAGTTTTGAGGTTGAAAGAAGAGGGAACCTACTTTTCCCCCTTAATTTTGAAATGGCGCCATCGAGTAGAATTGGGAGACGTTAAATTTTTCGGACGCGTATTCGGATGGATCATTGCCGTCGCTTTCTTGATACAATTAACGGTTGAGATCCCCGGAATAAGTAATAATTCGATCAACTTCCTAAAGATATACGGTTTGGTTTACGGGCTGGCATACTTACCAAAAGAGTGATACTACATTTCCCAACACTTTATTCCTAATTCATCCTTACATGTAGTTTAATTAAAAATTTTGTTGGTTTAGTCTATCATTTAAATGTCATTAAGAATTTTGTATGTTAAATAACTAATCTTTTATTTTTGTAGGGATGAATTAGGGACAAAGTGTTGGGACATGTAGCATTATTCTTATCAAAAAAGGTTTACCGGCTGGCATGAAAAATTAATGGAGATCATCTATTTTTAGACTAAAATTCACTTTACCCCTTTATGGTTAGGGGAAATGTCAGTTTACCCATTAAGGTTTCGAAACTAACAATATATCCCCTGCGGTTTAAAAAAAGAACAAATTACCCCGCGTGCATCACACTCGCGGGTAACGAGAAGGGCGATAAAAAATGACTGTAAAAATTACCCTAAATAGCTTATTGAATTTTTATTATATAAGTAGCATTTAAAAATAATAAAAATGAATTTAAAGTTAAATTTATTTAAAAATCTAAAAATTAACTAATAAACATAATTAATAAAATCAATAATTTTAAAAGAATAACAAATTAATATTTTATAAACTGAATAAAATAAAAAATTAAAAATTAAATATGTGCAAAAATATAAAATATTTATACAATAACCACACATAATATTGGTAAAACTAGCATATTTCTTGAACAAAAAAAGGGACATCATTTTTTCGATTACCTATTATTATTTTTTTATTAGTCGAATTGGGGAGTGCACTTGAAGGGACAACTTCCTATTCACAATTATGGAAGAAATTTTCTCTCTTTTTACCTACACGGCTACACCTATCACATCAACTCACTTTTCTCACACTACAGTTCATCTTTTCTACACACATATTTTCTCTCTCCAATCTATCCTCCATATTCTACAATTATAGAAGGAAATTGGGGAGTATGAGGGAGTCGCGAAAGCAGTAGGGACGGACAACATACCGATTGAAGTGTGGAAGTATTTAGGAGACATAGGACTTGAGTGGCTAGCGACTCTTTTTAACACTATCCTGATGTCAGGAAAGATGCCAGAAGAGTGGCGAAGTAGCGTAGTAGTTCCACTCTCTAAGACTAAAGGTGATGTGCAACAATGTGACAATTATCGGGGTATTAAACTCTTAAGTCACACTATGAAATTATGGGAGAGAGTTATTGAACTTAGACTACGGGGTGAAGTACGAGTAAAGGAGAATCAATTTAATTTTATGCCAGAGAAGTCGATGATGGAAACAATCCATCTCCTCAGACGATTAATGGAGAAATATCAAGTACATAAACGAAATCTCCATATGGTCTTCATATACCAAGAGAAGGCATATGACACTATACCATGAGAGATTATTTAGGGCTGTTTAGAAACCAAGAAGGTCCCATGGATGTATGTGAGGGCTATACAAGATCTGTATGAGGGTGTGAAGATTAGTGTGCGAACCCTAATAGGAGAAACAAAGTACTTTTCAGTAGATATAGAATTGCATCAAGGGTCAGCACTGAGTCCGTTTCTATTCGCAGTGATTATGGATGTACTCTTTCAGGATCTACAGGATGAAGTACCATGGTATATGTCGTTTGCGGACAATATTGTTTTAGTGGCTGAGACGAAGGAGGAGGTCAATGCTAAGGATAAGCGTTGGAGAGAGACATTGAGGCTAAGGGCCTTCGCTTGAGTCGCTCGAAGATGGAGTATATGACATGCAATTTTGCTAATAAAACGAAAGAAAATAGTATGAAAATTATGATTGCGAACGAAACCTCCAACAGAAAGATAGTTTCAAATATATAGGATCCATCATACAAAACGATGAATGTGTGGAAGGTGACGTTGTCTATTGCCTCAAGGTTGGATGGATGAAATGGAGGTCGGCTACTGGAGTGTTATGCGATAACAAAGTCCCACTCAAGCTAAAAGGAAAATTTTATAGACAGTTATACGATTGGTGATACTCTACGGGTCAGAGTGCTGGCTATGAGTCTTTCACATGTGCGGAAATTTAAAGTGGCGGAGATGCGGATGCTAAAGTGAATGTGTGGTTGCACGAGATTAAACAAGATTCCAAGTATGGTATTTAGAGATATACTAAGTATCGCACCTATAAGTGCCAAACTGAGGGAAGGAAGGTTGCGATGATTTGAACTGTACGCAGAAGGAGTTTGGACGTTCCAGTCAGGAGAGTCAAAGAATTACAGGTCGAAGAGCGACGAGAGCGAGGGAAACCTAAGAGGACATGGATGAGCAAATTCGGTTAGATTTAGTAGGATTAAACCTCTCTGAGGATATAACCTCTGATATGACGAGTTGGAAACACCATATTACAGTTAAAGATACATAAGACTATATAGAGTAGTTATTTGCTTATTGATCTCTAGACTGGTAGGTATTTAGTTATTTAGTTTAATCGTTATTTACGTAGGCATTCATTTATTTCGATATGTACGCGGTGCTTGGTTAGGGTAAGTAGGCATTTCAGTTGTACTTGGTTCTCATTTTTATTTTATTATTATAAACCAAACCAAACCAAACATACCCAGTAAATCCCGCCCTTAGGCAGGGTCTGGGGAGGGTATGGTGTACGCAATCATACCCTCACCATTCAACAGGATGAGAAGGTTGTTTCTGTTAAGACTTTGCTCGAAAAAATAATAATAATAATAATCATAATTGATTGGACAAAACTGTACAAGTGTACACAGGTCAATTGCAAGTTAAACCGTGGTGAGCACGGGTCATTTCCACAGAGAGCAAAAGAGAAATTCACTAGTAGCTACAAGAAGAACACTAATTTGCAAGAATAAAATATGTTGTTGAATACTATATTAATTAACTTATAAACTGCTCATAATCAAATATAAACTATCATGTGACACTAAGAACTACTAGATGATGAGATTTAAGAGCTAAAGATGACAGAAATAGAAACTAGATCTAATTCCAACAGAAAACAGATTGTGAGAAGACTTCTAAGGCAAGGAGTATTGCCTCTAACCTAGTTAATCATCTGGTTTCGCAAATATACTTCACTACCTACACATCTATGACCACAGGATTATATAGAAGCAGTCCCTATTACGGGTAGAGCCCCTTCTTCCTAAGATTGTTGGAGGGGTACTGTCGTCCCACACCTAGACCTTAGGTGAACATGAAATATGAATGTTCTACCCCTTCAACTGTGGTTTGAGCCCTCTAGGTACTTTCGTCCTAGAAAACCTCAAGTGAATGCTGAACTTAACTACCAAATAAATGCCATTTTGTGTCTATGCAATGGCTTAGCATAACTCCCAAGTTCTGACCAAAACAAAGAAGCTAAAACAAAGAACTTCAACATTCATCATAACAAAAGTGTAGCAATGAAATATTTTTCACAAAACAGGACAAGAACTAAAGTAAGAGGCTCATCCAAAGCCTTAGAAATAAGGTTTTAGCTCATGCTCGAAGCATGAACTCATACAAGCAATAAAGTGCAGCAAAAGCTAGAATCCATAGCCAAGAATCAGCAAAACTTCAGCCTCCGAGCTTCAAACACCAGCTTCTGGTTTTCTCTCAAAATTGCCTTGTTCTTCACCTTGAATCGATGATATCTGTGAATGAGAAATGTGGAGGACTTCTAGGGCAAGAGATCTTTGAAGTTACAGGACAATCCACCAAGCCATTTGAGAGATACAAAGGAAATAAGGGGCATTTCGGATATTGCAGTCTCATTAAACCCATTATGGCAAATTATGTCCAAACTCGGTCGGGGCGGCCTCTAATGCATTTTGAGTGTGAAGAAGAGTTGTAGAGGATTTATTGATGCACGTCCCTGTGAAATTCCAGCTAGATCCTTGCAGTGAGTTGGTAGATACACGAGCTGGAAAAGGCGACATAGTCATTGCGTCCAGTTTTACCCAATATGGAAAATTCTATCCAGACTCGGTCGGGGAGGCCTCTAATGCATTTTGAGTGTGAAGAAGAGTTGTAGAGCATTCATTGATGCACGTCCCTGTAAAATTACAGCTTCATCCCTTCAGTGGTTGGGAAGTTATGACCGTTGCAAGGTCATGGAAAGTTTTGGGTGATTGTTGGCCTTTGCTCCAAATAGCCAAGATTTGTCTCCTTCGCTCATATGGGTGTATTTTGTGTGTAGAATTGACTGAAAATTCATATAACACATCCAAATATTGCATTGTACCTATATGAGACGAAATGAAGATAAATCAAGTATAACAAGTATAAAATTGAGCTTATGAATCAAAATCATTAATAATTCAATGAATAAATGAGCCTAAAACTCTATATGATTTTGGCTCATCAACTGTTAGTTGAGAAACTATCTCGTTTTTCAGAAACTGTTGATGTTTGAGAAATTATTTCAGATACTTGACTATTGTTTCCGCTGCGCTTAATCAAAATCACTAAATACATTTACAAGTATGTGAAAGGTTTTGATTATCATCGGCTTTTGAAAACCGAAACGTGCTAGAATTGCAAGTACACAACTATTTTAAAGTTGTTTTAAAACCCTATCTGTTAGTGGACTAGGGTTCATACATTTTATACTTGAAGTGTCTAGTTGCTGGTCTGTTTTGTTGTTATCTGGTATCTGAAAAGATAAAAAGGAGAAAACATTAAATTCTGAAGGGAAAAACAGGAAACAGAAAAAATCAGAAAAGAGAAATAGTCCAGAAAATAGATTTGGAAAATAACACGGTCTCTTGTAAGTCTACTGTTATCCAAATACTGCACCTTTTCTATGGGCTTGTAGTCAGATTTGCTTATCTGTTATAGCTTTGTGCCCCTGAGCACATTATTTGATTTATAGCTTTGTGCACGCATTAGCACATACGATATGAGAGGCGTTTAGCCTATAACTGTTACAGTTTTATGCTTGTGAGCACTTATCTGATTTACAGCTTTCAGGGCTTTCTTTTTTGAGTGAATCTAGGGGTCTTAGAGAGGAGCGGACCATTGAAGATCTATGTGGGACATCCTTTGCTTGCGGAGACTATATAATTAGACTTGCCTTCTCATTACCAGTTTTTTAAAACCGTGTAGACTCTTGAAAAAGAGTTCTCAAGGCTGAAAAATAGTCTAATTTGAACTTGAAGTTGTCTGCTCATACTGAGTACGCGACTTAGTTGTCCTACTTGATTTACTTGCTCTCGGGTTGAGTTTATCTGCAGTATGGCTTGTCTGCTGCCTGTTTAAGAAATCTTAAACTTGACAACTAGAATTGAAATAACACTTTTTGATGGGAAGGTTGACTTTACTAGTTGGGCTAGGCGCATGAAAGTCGTACTGTCACATTATAAGTTCATCATGCATTAAAACCTGTTAAAGACTGGCCTGAAGCATTTGCATCTAAGGTAGATGAGATTAAGGAAGAGGCGTTGAATTTGTTAATTCTAAACCTATCTGATGTTGTAATTCGAAAACTAGATGGATCAGAGGATTCATTAGAAGTCTGAAAAAAATTACATGCTATCTATGCTTCCAAAACCCCAGCAAACTTGATTTTTGTGAAAGGTTCACTATTTTTTTATCAAATGGATTCAGAAAAGTCAATTGAGGATAACTTGGATGAATTTTTTAAACTCACACAGCTTTTGAAAGGTAGTCGACATGATTTAGATGAAGCTTCACTTACTATGATTTTGTTGAACTCAGTTAGTGATGATTTTTTTGTGGTCAAAAATGCTCTTCAGTATTCTGGTTCGGTCCCTAAGATGGAAGTAATAATAAGTGGCTTAAAGTCTAGAGAAGTAGAACTGAAAAATGCTAAACGTGCTTCTAATATTTTATTTGCTAAAACAGGAGCTAAAAAGGATTCTGAAAAACCAAAAGGTTTGAATAGGAATATGAATCAGAGTGACAATAGATTTCAATCTAGAAATCAGAATTCTTCTATAAATAGGAATTCGTCTAGAGTTCTACAAGGTCAAAACTTTAAGCAAAATAGGAACTTTTAAAGCTTTTCTAATACTGGTTTTAATAGGAATGACTTTCAGCGTAGGTGCAATTACTATCATAAACTAGGACATGTTCAGAGTAACTGTTTTGCCTTCAATAGAAACTCTAAAAATCAAAATGTGAATGAAACAGATAGGGGTGGTCAGAATAACTCAAATGTATTGTTTGTGTCAGATATGAATGGTCAAAATATTTTTGAAGCACATAGGATCAAGTGCAAGTTACCTTCTGGTCAAAGTGTGAATAATTTTCATGAAAGTAGTTCGGGTATTCAAAATGTACAACATGCTTGTATGAATAATAATAATCCCTCTAGGCAGCAACATTCAGAAAATGTAGGAGGTGTCTTTTTTTATTCTAGGAACCAAACTAGCACATCCTATAATCAACCCATGTATAATTTTGTGTTCTTTGTAAATAATTGCAATGATGATGGTGGGATGGTTACAACTGAGTCCTTTTTTGGGGAAACAATTATTAATGATGATGACTTGACTGATTTCTTGTCAGAGTGTGGAAACATTAATGCTTATGAAGAAGATTAAACTGAAATTAGTGGAAAAACAACTTCTGATATTTTGGATAGTGCTCTGGTAATTGAAACTGAACCAAAAATAGATTCTAATGTGTGTGATAGTTTGAATCAATAATATGTGTTAGTAGTTTCTAATTTTGAAAGTACTAATGAATGAGTTTTAGATTCTGATTGCACATATCACATGACACCCTATTTGAACTGATTTGATACTTTAGATAAATGCAAGAGTGGTATAACAATAATGGGGAATGATAGCATATGTGAAATTAAAGGGACAGAGTCTGTTTTTTTGAAACTTGATAATGGAAGTAAGGTGAAGTTAACTAATGTTAGATATATACCTGAACTTAAAAGAAATTTGATTTCGTTGGTTATGCTTGAAGAGTCTAGTTGCTGGTATTCCTCTAAAAATGGAGTTCTTTCTGTGTTTAGAAATGATGTTGTGGCCTTAGCTACTACTAGAAGTAATAGATTGTACTTTTTAAATGGTAAAATACTTTCGGAAAGTGCATTATTAGTTGCAGAATCTGATTTAAAAAACTGTGGTACTTGAGACTAGGTTATATGAGGGAAAAAGTCTAAAAATCTTGCATGATAGAGGGCTTCTAGAAAAACATAAGATTAACAGTTTACCTTTTTGTGAATCATGTGTTTTAGGTAAGCAATATCGCCTAAAATTTTCTAAAGGTATTCATGTATCTAAACAGTGACTTGATTATGTGCATTATGATATGTGGGGTCCTGTTAGTGAGTCTACTCATGGTGATGCTAGATATTTTATGTCTATATTTGATGTTTTTGGTAGGAGAGTTTAAGAAGTTCTGTTGAAGTCTAAGGATCAGGCTTTTGCTAAGTTTAAAGAGTGGAAACAATTTGTTGAAACTAAAAAAGGTTTTAAAGTGAAATATTTGAGAACTGATAATGATTTAGAATTTTGCAATTCTGATTTTGATAACTTCTGCATTCTGCATGGTATTACGAGATATCATTTAGTTGGCACACATCACAACAAAATAGAGTGGCAGGACGTATGAACAGAACTTTGTTAAATAAAATTAGATACATGCTTACAACGTCAAGGTAAGAAATTTTGGGGGAAAACACTTTACACTGCTGCTTTTTGGTGAATAAAAGTCCATCTAGTGTTGTGAATTATAATCGCCCCGAATTTATATGGCATAAAACTGTTTTGAGTCTTACAAACTTAAAAGTATTCAGATGTGCAACATATGTTCATAATAAGTTAGGGAAACTGGACCCTAGGTCTATTAAATGTGTGTTTCTTGGATATCAAGATGGTATAAAGGGTTACAGATTGTGGGATAAATCTGTTTTGGCATGAAGGTGTTGATAAGTAGAGATGTGGTATTTAATGAAGCTGATTTTCCGTGTTTAGGTCCAAATATGCATGCCTCTGAACCTATCTTATCTGAATATGTACCTAGGAGAATGTCTCTTGAAAAGGAGACCCTCCTAAGGTTGAAATTGAGGTGGAGTCTCAACTCATTCTACCTATCAAGATGGAGGTTGGAACTGAAGATTCCTTGCCAGAATCTGTTCCTCCTCAAGCTAGTAATGCTTCTGAATTTGATTATGAACCTTAAGGTACTGAGAATAAATGTCGTGCTGTTGAAAATGTTTCTGCACAGACTAGTAATGCATGCTTAGATAACTATCAGTTAGTAAGAGATAGGGAAAGAAGGGTTGTGAAACCAAATCTGAAATATGCAAACTTTGCAGAAATTGTTGATTATGCTTTTATAGTTGGACAACAACTCATGTATTATGAACCTGATCATTTCTTGGATGTTGTTAATTGTTCTGTTCTGATGCTGAAAAATGGATTGTGGTAATGAATGATGAAATTAGTTCTCTAAAACAGAATGTTACTTGGTGATTGGTTCCCAAACCTAATGATAGGAAAATTATTGGGTGTAAATGGATTTATAAAGTCAAAGAAAGGAATTCGACTTGTTAACCAATTAGATTTAAAGCTAAGAGTTGCTAAAGGTTTTAGTCAACATGAAGGGATTGATTTTAAGGAGATCTTTGCTCCTGTGGTTAAATTCAAGACTATTCGGATTTTACTTTCACTAGTTGCATGTTATGATTTAGAATATGACCACTTATATGTTAAAACTGCCATTCTATATGGTGACTTAGATGAGGAGATTTTTATTGAACAACCTCTAGGTTATGTGGATTCTTTGAAACCTGACTATGTGTGTTTATTGAAAAAGTCTCTATACGGTCTTAAACAGGCTCCTAGACAATGGTACAAATAGTTTGGTCACTGTATAACTAGTGTGGGATTTATTAGAAGTCAATATGATAGTTGCTTTTATTTCCTAATTCAAGAACATGCCACTGTTTATTTACTACTTTATGTGGATGATATGCGTCATAAGTGAGTCAAGAAGTGAAATAGATGTCTTGAAACAGAAGAATCTGAATTTGAAATGAAAGACTTAGGTGAGGCTAGAAAGATACTTGGTATGGTAATAGATAAGAATATGAAAGTTGATACTTTGAAGCTGCATCAATCTTGTTATATTCGAAAGGTTTTAGATAAATTTGGTTTTGGAAATGTGAAATCTGTGAATGCTCCTATTGCCTTATATTTTAAACTTAGTAAATTTCAATGTCCTTCTACCCCTTCAGAAATTTTAGAAATGGAAAGTGTACCATATTCAAATGTCTTAGGTTCTTTAATGTATGCTATGGTTAGTACAAGACCTGGTTTATCCTTTGCTGTCTCTTTTTTGAGTCGATTCATGTCTAATCCTGGTTTAAAACATTGGTTTGCATTGAAATGGGTACTTAGACATCTTAAGGGAACTTCTGATTTAGGTTAGATCTTTAGGAAAAACAGTAATAAGCTGGATTTATGTGGATTTGTTGATTCTGATTATGCAGGTGATTTAGATTCTAGGAAATCTACTACTTGCTATCAATTTCTTTTAGGTGACAATTGTATTAGTTGGAAGTCACAGTCACAACAAATAGTAGCCTTAGCGACCACTGAATCTGAGTACATTGCACTTACTGATTGTATTAAAGAATACATTTGGTTGCATGGTTTACTTTCTGAGTGCAAGATATTGTCTGATGTTGGTACTGTGTACTGTGATAGTCAATCTGATATTAATTTGACTAGGAATCTAATTTTTCATGAGAGAACTAAGCACATTGATGTAAAATTGCATTTTATAAGAGATATGGTAGCTGATGAACGTGTTTTACTTGAGAAAATTGATACTAATGTTAATCCTGCTGATATGGGTACAAAAGTAGTCACAAACCTGAAATTTCAATTTTGCATTGAACGTTCAGGCATGGGTACTAGATTTTGAAGTTTCTTTTGCTTCGGGTTATGTTGTTACTCTCCTCTAATCTTTTCTGCAGGTACATATAACTGTTTTTGGTTCATGTACCCAAAAAGGTGGATACTGTTAAGATTTTGGGACATAACCTAATGTTTACTAACCCTTAATGTTGTTTTTGCTTGTTGAGACACACGTGCACAACCCGGGAATACCTAAGGGCCGGATGATGCAAAACATTTTGAGTCGGAGCTCTTATGCTCTATTATGACTTAACGGAGTTGTTAGCAGGGTTATGCATGCGTAATTTAGAGGCTGAAACTCATATGCCTGAGAACCGATCAATTTTTTTTACCTCAAACCACATTTAGTTGTTCATTACCTCATTGGTAGGTTTGTGAGACCTATTGGGTTTGGTTGCTGTTTGGGCCTGTTTTAATTGGTGTTACCTTACCCAGTTGGGACATTCTAGATATAATTCCCGATTTAGGCCGCTATTTTCTTCTCACCTGTTCGACCCAAGACCAATTAATTGGCAGCCTTGTTATCGGTCCACCATATAAATATGGGGATTAGGGTTGTGAGATTCATTCACTTCATCTCTTTCAGACTCTCTCTCGGGTTGCTCTCTCTCCCTGGAACTCTTAGCCCAATCTTGCATTTTACTTCACTTCTCTGTGAATCTATTCGGTTAAATCAGTTCGTGATTGATAACATTGTCCAGATCTGGTCTTCATTCCTTCTTTCTGTGGTTTTTGAACCATCGGCTGTGGATTTTCGAGTTGTTGAGTGATCGGTTTCTCGTCGGACTGGCGGCCTGGTGTTCTCTGGCATTATTTGGATTTCTTGTGTTGATTCACCGACGATTTACTCTCAAGACAGGAGTTTTTTACTTCCTGTGTTTTGAGATTTCTTACTCTTTTTTGTTCTCGGTTTACTATTGTGTAAACTAACACTCTGGTGTTTGATTTTCAAATCTTGAGCCCTTTCTTCCCCACAAGTTTCTTATGATGTTGAATTTGTGTGTCGTGAAGTCCAGCAAGTATCCCTTAGATTTGGAAGAGTACTTGTTTTGCCCTCCATGGGCCTTGGGATTTTCCCCAAGTCCTGCTCTAAATTGTTCACAATTATGTCTAATTGTTAAGTGTCGAGGTCCGCGACCTTTTCAAGCATTTGCAGCAAAAAAATAGAATAAAAAATTATAAAAATTTGTAAAACTTCAAAATTATATAGTTTTAAAGTTTAAATTACAATATTCCTACAACCTAATCACATAAACATATAAAGTGTTGGTCTTACAAACTTTTGTAAAATTTTAAAACGACGTAGTTTTGAAAAGTTTACAAAGCTACAAATTTTTGTAACTTAATATTTTGAAATATCACAAATTTTCAAATGTCGAATGGTAAATGGTACCCTACCGTGATGAATATGCATTCTCGGCCGTCGGATCTGCATCCGACGGTCGAGACACAACCACGGTTTAGCCCTTGGGTTTTTAGGATTTAGCCCTTGGGTTTTTAAGGTTTAGCCCTTGAGTTTTTAGTGTTTAGCCTTGAGTTTATATTTAGCTCTTGGGTTTATAACATTTAAATAGGGTTTTAGATTTTTTCGGCGGCGAAGC
>JAOYMZ010020551.1:0-18459 GCA_025802335.1 Pinguicula primuliflora
TGAGAAAGTGGAAGAAGGTACAGTGGATATGCAGAAAGTTCATACGAAAGAGAACCTAGCAGATTACATGACAAAGGCGATCAATGCAGACAAATTTATTTGGTGTCGTTCCTCGTGTGGCCTAGCAGAAACATAAGCAACAGGATGACTGGGTAGAAAGAATGGTATGGAGATTGATTAACGATTAATCAAATCTTCAAGTGAGAGATTGTCGGCAAGGGAAAATTATTTCCCCATGTGGCAATAAATGCCATAATTGAAGAAGGAGTTTTTTCAAAGCTCATAAATGCATATGAAGAATGAGAAACTTTGAAAAAAGAGAAAAAGGTGGACGGAAGAAGAAACGTGGGCGACTGATTTAAATAGTGGTTCACACTATTATTTCCACGCGTTTTCTTCCCTATAAAAGGACATCCTCATTCATTTGTTTCATCATCCCGAAATCTCCGAGTATTATTACAGAGAGAAATACTAGAGAGAAAAATAGGGAGTTTAAGTGTTTATCCTTTATTCTCTAGGGAGATTACAAGTGTATCTCCTAGTGCTCTAAAGAGATTGTAACTCCTCTATTCTTTCATAGTGGAATTCTTCTATACCTGCACGTGGTTTTTCCCTGATTTATTTAGGGGGTTTTCACGTAAATCTGTGTGTCCTATTTATTTTCAATATTATTTCCTACAAATTATTTGCTCTAGCAATCCTATTTTCACCGCAGATTTTTCCTTTATCAGTGCTAGAATGGAGGATTTCATCATGTTACGCATCCTCGTAGTCTTATATAGGCATGGTGAGGGGATGCTTATTGTTATTAGTAGTGATTTGTTTCAAACAGGTTTTCGATCAACCTCTGCTGTTCGGCTTTATCAACTACAGCTGCTGCTAGAAGTGGATATTGAGATCCAGGGAACATTTTTAGGTACTTTCTTTAATTCTCATACAGACTGGAGAGTTATGTGCCTACAGAGATACTGGTAAACATGAAATTTCGGTTTGATTGAAATGAGTGCCTCGCCTCCCAATACGAGTATTACCATGTACAATCTGCTAAAGGCAATTAAATCTGCTAACTCTGAATTCAAGGCTGGCTAGATGGGCTGTTTACATGGATTGGTTGCAACTTCCATTTACTGAACGTCATAGGGTGCTAGCCACTATATGGGCTGATTAGCTTTGGCTGTACATTATTCTTTTAAACTACTTTTTAACTGTCAAGATAAGTTGCAAGATACTGGGATTTATTCCTGTAAGATAAATATATCATCTCCTTGTGAACTTGTGTTGGCCATTACTGATGTAACTATCATGTGATGGATTTATTTGTGGTTGGTGCCTTTATCTTATCTACACATATTTCCATAATTCTGTTGTTGTCTCCAGAGAGCATTTTTAGATTTTTATGCATGCCATCTTATCAGCATTTTCTTTTGGTTGTGTTCTTATCTTGGAATCAATTCTTATTTGTGCATTCTCAGTATCTGCAAGGCTCAGTACTGGGAACACATTTACAAGGCCTTCCGTGAACCTTTCGAATATAACATCATTTGCAGCATAGAATTGTTAGAATTATAATTCTTTACACCTGAGATACTGTTGTTCATTTGATAGAATTTCCACTTATTCTCTCGTGCTGTAAAATGATTTTTTTTCTGCATAGCATCGAACATTGTGATGCCTAAATTCGGCCACACTGTCAAAAGAATGTATTAGTGAAAGAATATTAATTTTCTGTGGACTTTAACATACATGCTTCCATATAGCACGAAGTTTGTTCATTCTGTACATAAGATCTCTGGTAATTCCCATGTGATTAAAGTCCTAGTGTCCCTTAATTGGCATCAAACCATGAACACAAGTAGAAATTGGGCTTATTGACCTCTTACCATTGAGGAGATATAGTGGACCTCAAACTTAACTGATAGTGGCATGAATGATATAATAGAACTGGAGCATGTCTGACATCCAACATGTGATTCTTGTAGATAAAATAATTTTATATCCTGTTTCTTTGTCAACGAACCGAAAATAAATTATTTAAGAACCCATTTTTCTTTGTAGCTGCAGATAAAATCAGAGCTGCTCTTGATGATTATGCTGTGGCCTAAAATTGCAGATGCAGTGAGACAGAGCTGAGAGGGTGGGAGGAGGCCCCCACTTTGAGGCACTCCGAATCTTCTGCTGTGAGAAAAGGATACAGAATTAAATGGTGGCAAATACAGCACGGAGGCCATATATAGCGCACGGGGAAATGGGATACGAAACATGCACGAAATGAGGTGTTGGATTTTAGGTGAGATGTGATTGCCAACACTTTTTGGCCCAGCCTTTGGTATCTCGCCGCCTGTCATTTCGTCCTGTTTGGGTGCCTTTTCCGCATGCTCTATATCATTTCTGTACAGCACCTAGGTGAGTTACACCATCCATCTCTCTTTCACCAATTTGTTTCCTTTTTCCCCGTCTGCTGGTTTTTTCCCAGCCAAGCCATCTTCTGGTAACTCACCTATTAACCCTCTTTGTGGTCCCTTTTGCCATATTATGCATTCCTCCCCCATTCCCCCCTTCAGTTTCTTACAAGATAACACTTTATCTTTTGCAATGGACGGCGCCAAACTATTGCCAGTCAGGACAAGGAGTTGGCAGTGGAGGGAAACATTAGGGAACTCTATCGAGGAGGTAGGTAAACTCATCGTCCTATCGTAATAGACTGTAAATCACTAGGGAGGTAAGCCACACTTAGCAAGCCATATGTGACATGCTCATGTCGCTGGGATTTAAACCCGTGACCTTTTATTGCAAATGTCAATCTCAGAAACACTAGGCGCAACATCAATACAGAGAGGGAAACAACACAGCAGATCAGAATTTTATCGTGCTCCTGATCCATCATTCCCCGTGATCTTTTCACACAGTGCTTGAAGTTGAACTCATGTTTTCGTGAACGGAAACATCATTGATCCTTACAATCACTAAGTTATGAGGCACCATTATCAGCAACTTGTTTCACCGATGCCTCCACGATCCAATCAGCTGAAAGGCATCAGAAAAGAAAAGGAACAACAGTAACTAGATTGTTTGTAAGTTGTTGCATCTTGTTTTGGTTTTCCAGCACAGTCGAAGAATGGTATGGTTTTGTAATGCTGATTCCTTGAAGGACGTTTTGTGCCTGTAGAATTTGGCAAGTTATAATGAATGTAAAAGCAAAGTTGTTTGTAAGTTATATTGAAGCCCGTGCATGTGTCCACGCGTGTGGGCCAATATATAATGAATGTAAAAGCAAAGTTAACAAGACAATAGAATTTTTTTTTAAACGGAAACTATTACTAGAAATCTGACCCGGTCCATAAGTACGGGTCACAGGCCGCCCGGCCCATAATCGGGTCACCGGGTCTTGGAGTAAATCGAGCCCGTAAGTACGGGTCTCGTGTATGGGTGCACGTGGGGATAAATATCAGGAATGTGGGTGTCATCATTCAAATCATGATATCAAGGTAATAGATTATCCTCACTATTCCTATATAAACTAGTACAACTAGTATTTTCCAATCGGTGTGGGACAAACACTTCAACACTCCCCCTCAAGTCCGACTAGGCAAGCCCTGTCGGACTTGAACACGCACACCGTATAAGCGCGCAACCTGGGCTCCGATACCAACTAGAAATCTGACCTAGCCCATAAGTACGGGTCGCGGGCCACCCGGCCCATAATCGGGTCACCGGGCCTTGGAGTCAATCGAGCCCGTAAATACGGGTCTCGTGTGTGCGTGCACGTAGGGGTAAATATCAAGAATGTGGGTGTCATCATTAAAACCATGTTGCTCTGTGTTGTTTGTCAAGCAAAGGCGGACATAAGCATATTATTCACCCCGGGCTCAACCTTAGAAAGATCAAAATTGGCTCCGAGCTGACCTTGAAAATTCTTAGGCTCGCCAAAATCGGCCCCGAACTTCGGTCTTCAAGCCACCTTGAATAAACCCTGGCGGGTTGGCCTAGTAATTGAGTACCTAAGTTTAATTCTCTGAGACCAGTAGATTCAGGTTCAAATCCCACTGGAAGCAACCAATTCGTTTGGACCACGATCGTACGCTTCGGCCCAAGTTTGACCCGATTCATGTAAAGGGATTCTTTGCATAACCCCTATGAATTAGTCAGGGCCGACAAGGACGTGTACATAATTTCTTGAAGACATCTGGTAGATGATATTATGAGTTTCATGCTACCGTACATGCCTTAGCATCTTTAGATTGCTTGCATTCACTTGTTGTGCTTTCCAGGACTAAGGTTCAGTTGTAGAATTGTTGCACTTTCTGTTGATCAACTTCAGTAACAGTGCTGTGTAGCCTTTGGGCTTTAGATATAAGCACTTGTGACAGTAATATCTGTTGCAAAATTATGGGTAGAAATTACTGCTGTCAAATGTGTTGTTTCAGCACACAATCTGGAACTGCAATGCAATGGATATATATCTATAGTGCATACATTGCATTTGTCTGTCTAGAGAAATTAATCCATATTTATTTACACGTAACCTTCATGTCCATCTTTTACAAAGAAACTTTTGAGAAACAGGGAAGACAGAAGTGCGAAGGTTAATGAATGTAACTACCGTACAAATTTCTATTGATCTTCATCTCCACTTCTTGAAGGACTTTGCTGTCATATAACTAAAAAGGAACCACTAAGTTCAAAGTCTGAAGAAGCTAAAAAATCCCCAACTTTTCCGAGCTCAATGCTTTCTTCCCAATCACTCAACCGTGTGGTTAATGAGTTCTCTCTCAAGTTCATATCTTCTAGTAGAATGCTTCAGAACTTCTAACCTGAAGAATCAAAGATTTCTAACATGAAGAATCAAAAAATCAAAGAATCCGCGGCATCACGAAATGTAAAGACGGCAGCTTTCTATGCCGGTGTGGCATTATTCCATATAATTGAGAAGACCCACATCCAATAAGAAGGATTTTGCCAAGAAAATTGAGAACCTCAGAGCTATCCCCTACTATAGAATGGCGGACGAACAGAATGAGGTACAAAAACAGAGTACTTGCTGGAAATTTTTTGAATCTACCACAAAAATTAACCCAATTTTTAAAAATGTCGCCCACCGTCTTCGAAGACCGATGGGAGCAACCGATCTTTGAAAGACAGGTATCATAAAATACCGATCTTCTAAAGTCCGATCGTCATTAAAATTCAAGGATTAAGAAGTCAAATACCGGTACTGAGCAACACAAACCAACAACAAAAACTCTATCTTCTTCATCGTCAAGGGCTGCGGCGTTTCTCTTGGATGAGGGAGCTATTTACTGGCTTTCATTTGATTGCTCTTCAAGACCTGTCATTCTGCCTTTGCAGGAAAGATAGCATGTCCAATTGGTGTAATTAGTAACATCAAATGCTACTTCTTTCCGCCATTTTTCTCCATCTTCATCAAACCCTAAACTAATTATTTTTTTCCCGATCACGAAATTCTCCCACTCAAAATCAAACAGATCAGTACTATTATTCTTTTCTTTCCCTCCCTCAATTTACAAAAGTTCAGTTGCTGTACGTCTTCTTCAGCGTCTTCCTTGAGTTCAGAGATTTCAAAGAGAAAGCAGCAAAGGCAGCACCAGGAAGGTTCTTACAGAGGTATGTAGATATAGATTTAAACTCAGAATACCCACAATTCATGTGAGACTTGATTCTACAGTGCTTCAGCTTGGCTTGACTACCCAGGCACACAACTCCGCCTTTGCACGGGCTTGGGGACATTGAATGCTTCCTTTGTCTCACGCAGGAAAGCATGGCTGCATAGGCGAGCAAATACCTTGGTTTCAAGGCCTAGTGTAATCTCCCAAGAAGCCGAATCGCCAGACTCTAAGACCCCCGGTTGTAGCACCTACTTGAGTTAATCTCCCAAGAAGCCGAATCGCCAGACTCTAAAACAGGAAATTGGGATCGCCATGGATTGGAGAGTAAGAATTGAGTTCGAACCATTTGGTGACGAGCGAAGAACAGGATGAGTTTTTGTTGTTCGTCTGTATTGGCCGGTACTTCTTAATGATCGATATTTTAGGATACCGGTCTTCCAAAGATCGGTTGCTCCCATCGGTCTTCCAAAGACCGGTGGATGACATTTTCAAAAATTGGGCCAATTTTTGTGGTATGTTCAAAAAATTTCCGTACTTGCTCGCGATTTTCTCTTCTAACCGCATCACACGATTCGAAACCAAGCAAATCTTGTATTCAGGGATGCCTTATCGTAAATTTCTTCTAACAATGAGCGATGGCTTCTTCTCGCGGAATTCAGCTCTCAGGTGTTTCTGACGGGACGAAGCATCCTATTTTCCGATTTATGGAAGTTAGAATTCACTTTTGACCGTTCATTGGATCAAAATTCGCCAGATTACCACCTGGATTATTTGGAAATTTAAATGGGTAATTCACAGCATATATTTATTTGGAAATTCATATTTAAATTTCCGACATTCAAACAAACCCTAAAGGGGGATTGACCGCCTTACTGCCCGCAGTCCGCCACCGTGCCTCATCCAGTCACCACCGGGTTCCTCCACTGGTACTGGATGAAGAAAGTAAAAGAACGTAAATTTATGTGGTTCGATTTAGCCTACATCTACGGAAGAGAATCTTCTTATTATTTTTCATTCTTACGTTTGAGTTACATCCTTCACCAATATATATACACCTTCTTGTTTTGCAAGTCCCGGAATTTTGGTACATCAAATCCTGGGAGATATTGGAGAGATTTGGATATTTCAAAATCGCTCCTTATCTTCTAATTTATTGGTATTCTTTCCAACACTCCCCCCAAGTTGGATGGTGAAAGTTCCAACACCCAACTTTTTTTTTTGTCCAACACCCAACTTGTTTACAATCTCATGAAATGATCATCCCGCAATAGCCTGTCTGCCAACTAGTCCTCTAACCGAACATAAGGAAGTGCAATAACTCCATCTTCTAACTTCTCTTTGATAAAGTGTCTATCAATTTCCACATGTTTGATCCCGTCATGTTGCACCAGATTCTCTGATATGTGAATAGCTGCCCGATTATCACACCTTAGTGGACATGGTCTATCAGGCGGGAAACCCAATTCTGTCATTAACTTTTTTAACCACAATATCTCTGCAACTCCCCTTGCTATCCCACGAAACTCGGCCTCAGCACTTGATAAGGTCACCACCTTTTGTTTCTTACTTTTCCATGTGACTAGATTTCCACCAATAAACGTGAAATATCCTGAAGTAGACTTGCGGTCCAATAGATTTCCAGCCCAGTCAGCATCTGTGTATGCTTCCATTCTTAGGTGTCCATTATTTTTGAATACTACCGCGGTCTCTGCAGTCCCTTTAAGATACCTACCAATTCTTACCACGGCTTCCCAACGTTTTTTCTGAGGATGATGCATAAACTAGCTTACGATACTTACCACATAAGCAATGTCTGGTATAATGTGAGACAAGGTGTTGATAGCGCTTCTGGTCAGTGTGTTCAGCCCTTTCTACTATTTTGTGACCATGATTCGGCACCATAGGCGACTCTGCTAGCTTGCACTCCAAGAGACCTATTTCAGCTCATAAGTCAAGTATGTATTTCCGCTGACAGATATAGATAGCGCCCTTAGACCGCAGTACTTCAATTCCCAAGAAATATTTCAGGGGTCCCAAATCCTTCATTTTAAATTCTTTAAACAAGCTCGCCTTCAAATTCTCAATTTCCTCCACATCATCTCCTGTTATCATCATATCATCCAAATATATAATAAGATAAGTTATACCTTGGGGTTGTCTCTTCAAAAACAAAGTGTGGTCAGAGTTACTTTGATGGTACCCATAGCGTTGCATGGCCATGGTGAATCGCCCAAACCATGCCCTTGGAGATTGCTTCAACCCATACAGGGCTTTCCTCAGTCTACATCCCTCATTTGCTCCAAAGTGTTGTGAGAAACCTGGTGGACTCTCCATATACACCTCTTCCTATAGATCCCCATGCAGGAACGCATTCTTCAGATCAAATTGGTGGAGAGGTCAATCCCTGTTAGCTGCAATATAACATAGAATATGAATGGTGTCAATTTTAGCCACAGGCGAGAATGTCTCAGAGTAGTCAATCCCATAGGTCTGGGTATATTCTTTTGCTACAAGCCATGCTTTAAATCTCTCCACACTTCCATCAGCCTTTCTTTTGATTGTGTAGATCCATCTACATCCCACAGATGTCTTCCCATGAGGTAATCTACATTTCTCCCAAGTGTTATTCTTTTCTAAGGCGTCCATCTCAGCTTCCATCGCCTTCCTCCATTCAGGTATGCTCAAAGCCTCGTCTACAGTGCTTGGGATCTCCTCTTGATATAGTGGCATAGTGAATGCTTTGGATTTATTTGTCAGCCTACCCCTGAACATGTTTGCCACAGGATACCTCTTAGAACCAGGAACATGGTTAGCGATATAGCGACGAGCAGCAACCCCTCTAGTAGAACGATCAGGTAGAACTCTAACTGGGACATCCGGAACATCTGCAGTGTCTGGGACATCTGGAACATTTGCAGTGTCATGACGAGTAGTAATAGGATGCCCAAGCATAGGATTAGGAGTACATACCTCGATATCCGGAGAAGGAGGAGTCGTCGACACCACGGGGCCTCCAGACTGTACTACATGTAGTGGTGGTGATAATGATATACACGAGGTGTGTGGCGGTGGTTCTGAGATCAGGGTTGGCTTCACTCTCAACAAATTTACAATAGAGTGTGGTAAACAACCTTCTTGACACTGGATCATAGCATCTGTACCCCTTCTGATGTACTCCATATCCTACAAACACACACTTCAAAGAACACAGATCAAGTTTCGTGTGGTTAGACTTGGGAATATGAACGAACACAGTGAACCCAAATACCCTAGGATGAAAGGTGAGGTATGGGGTCACTCTGGTGTGTGAAGAAAGAGCTTCGAGCGGTGTCGCAAGATCCAATATTTTAGTGGGTAGGCGATTAGCCAAATATGTGGCGGTGGCCAGGGCTTCAGGCCAAAAGTCAGACAGGACAGCTGATTTGAGCATAATGGCCCGTGTCACCTCCAATAAAAAACAATTTTTTCTCTCTGCCATGCCATTCTGTTCTGGAGTATACGGACACGTGGTTTGATGAATCAATTCTTTCTCAGAACAGAAATTCGACATTTGTGCGTTCACAAATTCTCCTCCATTATCAGATCGCACTACCTTTATATCCATCTCAAACTGTGTAACCACCATATGATAGAACTCAACAAATTTAGTGACCACATCAGATTTATTCTTCAAAAAATATATCCAACTCATACGGGTGCAATCATCAATAAATAAAACAAAGTATCTCATTCCACTCCCTCCAACAACAGGGGCAAGTCCCCACACATCAGAATGAACAATAGAAAAGGGTTTTTAAGTGCGAAATAAACTCGGAATAAATGAGGCTCGATGAGACTTAGAACAAAGACATGAGTTACATGAAATAGGAAAGCCAATAAAATGCAGAAAAAGTTTCTTAAGGTAGCTATCTGAGGGATGACCTAAGCGTTGGTGCCACAACCAACTTTTCTGGGATGCAGTGCTACGGATAGTTAGGGATTTGGATGGGAAAACAACTTCATCCAAATAGTACAGTCCATCCTGTTCAGTGCCACGCCTAAAGATCACCTTCGTCCGGATATCCTGCAACACATATAATGAAGGATACATAAGTACAACACACTTCAACTCGTTCATCATGTGACTAATAGATAACAATTTGTGTGATAATGCAGGCACATATAAACAATTCGATAATTTGAGATTCGGATTTATCTCAATTATCCCAGCCCCCTCAACAGGTAGTAGTTCTCCATTGGCTGTCTGAATTCGTCTTTTCGGAGGTTCCTGTCTCTCAAGTAAATCATCAATATCATAAGTCACAGTATCAGTAGCACCACAATCGAAAATCCATGTCTTATTTTTCTCCCTTGAATAATTATCACATAAATTCAAGCTTCCCAAATCAGACTCTTCATTCTCCCCAAAACACCCTTCGAAAAAATAATTAGTGTTACTAAAAGGAGAGGGGCAAGGGGGTAATTTTACCCCCTTGCATTTTTACCTGCAGCAGCGGAATAAGGAGCTCCGTCTCCAGGACCTATTCTGCTCGTTTCATCTGTTCATCCCAACCTAGCCGGATCTGTAAAATTAGAGGTGGTCTTGGAGTTTGCAAGGTGGCGCACGGGTTGTCGCCTCCCGACGCCCACCACCACAAAGCCACGCTCTCCCTCCTCATCATAATCCTGGGCTTCTCCCACGGCAACGGTTCCATAGTTCTCGGCATTTGTCGGCCGTCGATTTGACGGAAATCCGACAATCCAATAGCACTCCTTCTTCACATGCTCGAGATTTTCGCAGTTGTCGCACCTTTTCCGGAATGATGAGTTGAGTCTAGTGGCTCCTTCTGATCGGTGGTTGCCGTATCGACCGGAATCAGGGTGCCGTGAAGTGAATCGGGCTGGCAGGGTGTGACTCCCGGGTCATGAACCACCTACCTCACTGTAGTTAGCTCCACCGGATTCCATACCCGACCCATGTACAACAGTTTTGAGATGGGTTACAGAAATTGGTTTCGGGTGTGGGCTACTGTTTTGGGCCTGTTTCAATGATAGCCCAGATCCCAGGCTCGATTGCACACTCTTGTCGTCATTCAGGTTTGTAGAGGTAAGGATTTCTCTACGCACAGCTTCAAATCTTATGGTAGCATAGGCATCGTCGACTCCCGAAAGTGGTTTCTCTTTGAGTATATCATGTACAATTGGGTCGAAGATCCTATCAAGGCCAGATAGAAATGTGAATAAGCTATCATCAGATTGTAACTCGTTGTATCGCACAATATCCTCTTCATATTTCATAGGATTCGGTCTCCTCCTATCGATTTCCATCTATAGACTATTGGATTTGCTGTAGTACTCTTCAATACTCATCTAATTTTGTGATAAACGGCCTACCTTTGTTTTCAAATTGAAAATTTGTAAGCTGTCTTCACCGGCCTTGAATGTCTTGGCCAAAGTTTGCCATAGACTTTCTGATGTCGGGAAGTGAATATATTCCCGTACAATACTGCGATCCATATTATTTGTAAGCCATGAGAAAACTTGGAGATCTCTCTTCCTCCACAATTTGTATGCCGGATCTATCACTACCGGCGATTTTTCCGTAAAGAATTCATATTGATCCCGTCCTCCAATTGCAACTTCCATGAGTCGTGCCCATAGAATATTTTAGTGTTTATAAAGTTTAGAATTTTAGCATTTAGTCTTTTGCGTTTATAAAATAAAGTTTTAGTTTTTTGGCGGCGAAGTTGCCGTTATATTAATATTCAAAAAACATAAATTATGATAAAAATAATACTATTTTAGTTATATTTATGGATTGTATAAAAAAGTTAAATTAATATTATCCAAACGCAATGTGGTCTAGTGTTTAGAGAAAGATGATGAAATGGGTGAGGGATGGTAGGGAAGCAGGGATCGAATCCCACAAGCAACAACATTTTTGAATAAAAAAAATTAATTGGGGGACAAAATTGGGGGCCATGTATCATCTCCGTGCAATGAAGGGGTTGGATACTTGGCAAGTACTTGACCCGCTACCTTGCCGTTCGCAAAAGAAGATAGTGCCCGTTGGATCAACAAACGACGCTCCAGATTATAATTCTGCTCGGTTCTGGTTAGGGATGGGCATATGGATTTCGAATTCCGAAATACTTGGTATTTTGTATTCCGAAATTCTAAATTGTAATACGGAACGGATCGGAATGGCGGTTCAGCTTCCAAAATAATTTCGGAACGAATTCAAAATTTCGAATTTCGATCGAATTTTGAATTTCGAATTCCGAATGCTCACCCCTAGTTCTGGTTATTATCATTGTGGACTAAAATGCTTTTCCTCTAATCTAACGCTCCACCTTTTTTCTTGCCAATTTTTTTTTCTAATTTCATGTGTTTGACGGAAATGGATTATGGATGGCAGATGGAATGCCACGCGTCATACCATAATGGCTCGCATCCTCGATCACCCACACATCATGATAATATAATAGTGCGACGTCACTGGGAATAACTCGAACGCTTCTGGCCAGTTGGTGGAAGTGTGTGTGAAAAGGGCGGTGTATATCATTTCCCCAGTCGGTGGTAGCGGACAACTTGAGGGCGTATATCCCAAAAAGAGATGAAATGTTACATATATTTGCATATGTAAATAATACAACATGAATAATATACTTTACCCAAAAAAACTTGAGGGCCTATATAAAAAAAGATAATATTTTTTTGTGATAAGTAAGATTTTGTATTACTATTAATATTTACAAGTTTACATATGCACCACATTTCTTTTCTATTTGGCTACACAATTCATACCAATTCTACACCATTCACCAAACCCAATTGAGAGGCCCAATTGACAATTCACACGCAAGTTAATCCAGGTTCTTAGTTGTACTTGCGATAACACAGAGGAGGAGTCTGGGATCTCTTGTCGAAACACAGCAACATTCCGAATCTTCCACAAGCTCCATAACATTTCTTGCCAAATCAGTGGCCATATCTTCTTCTGTGAACTAGTACAGGCTGAATTGTGTGTCAAAGTGATAAACTGCTCCCAATTCAACAAAAGTGGATCCGAAATATCTAGCCATTCGAAGCATAATCTCCAGACATGTGATGCGATTGAGCAAGAGAGGAAGATATGTTCAACAGTTTCGTGTTCGTCTTGGCACAGGGGGCAGTGCAACGAAGATGAAGTGAACCCTCTCTTGGCAAGATTGTCCGCAGTAGGGATCCGATTGTGCAGAGTTTTTCAGTCAAAACCGGAGACCTTTGACGGTATGTTCCTTCTCCAAACTGCAGCAGCTAAGCAATTTTGCGGTAAATCCACTGCATCCTTCATGATTTGCATATATATGTCGCTCGTAGAGTAACTCATGGATGCTGTATTTTGCCATGTCCATTTATCCTCAACATCTGCAGGGGTAGGGGCATGCTCCAACAATTGCAGCAAACTCTCCATCTCCAGAATTTCCACCTCATTGTAAGGACAGTTCCATAGCCATGCCCAATTCTAGGTTTGTTCAAATCTCCCTTTGTCTAGTATCGTTGCTTCTTTATCCACCGCATTTGAGAATAGAGCTGGGTATTGCTGTGCAAATGTCTTATTCCCGAGCCAACAATCCAGTCAGAGCTTTGTGCATTCCCCATTTCCCATTATAACTCTCGTGTTCTCTTGAAACCAGTCGGATGTAAGAACATGTGTGCTTATATCTTTCCACCATATGGATACATAGGTTTTGATTTTGTCTGCTAGGTTCCAATGTGTTCCCGTAGGCAGAAGTGATCACCTCCTTCCATAACCCAAATTCATCTGTGATCAGTCTATATCCCCACTTTCCGAGCAATGACAGGTTGAATTGCTGCAATGACTTGACACTCAATCCCCCTACTGATTTAGGCATACGGATTGACTTCCAGCCTACCCATTTAATTTTCCTTGTCCCATTAGTCACCTCTCCCCATAAGAACTTAGACAGTATTCGGGTCATCTACTTTATAACCTCAGTTGGAGCTTTGTAAACCGAAAAGTAATATAGTGGGATAGATGTCAAGACTGATTTTACCAAGGTTATCCTCCCTCCAAATGATACATGTTTATTCTGTCATCCCATAAGTCTTTTGTTCAATGCATCCAATACAAGATCCCAAGTCCTGTTATGTCGTGGGTTAGCTCCCACCAAAATGCCCAGATATAAGAACGGGAGTGTTTCAGCCTTGCACTTCAGGATATTCTGTTGCACCAGTTGAGTATGCACACTAACATTTATAGAAAAGAGTCTGCTCTTCTTGTAATTAACTCGTAGACCAGAGATTAGCTCAAAAACCTTTAGTATCAGCTTCATAGTTATAATATCAGCAACAGTTCCATCCCCAAATAGGATAGTATCATCGGCAACCTACTGATGAGATATCCTGACATGCTGCTCACCAATTCTGTAGCCTTCGAGACTTCCATTTTCGACAGCTTTAGAGATAAGTAGATGTAATCATTCCGCTGCAACTGCAAATAACAGTGGAGATAGAGAATCTCCTTGTCTTAAACCTCTCCCCATCTTAAATTCTCCACAATAACTTCCATTCGAGATATAAACCGATTCCACGCATCCTTTCATCCAGAAAATCCACTTTTCGCAGAATCCCAAAGCTTGCATCAGATTCCACAAATAGGGCCGGTGAATGTTATCAAACGCTTATATGAAAGTCCACTTCAAATAGAGAACAAGCCTTTTTTTTCTCCTTTTTGCCTCATTTATCACCTCATTTGTTAGCACTATGCTAGCCATTATGGATCTCTTCTTTATGAATCCAGTTTGAGTTGGAGCTATAATCCTTGAAAGAATTGTACTGAATCCAACAGAGAGCACCTTATATAGTAGCTTATAAATAGAATCAACAATTGATATTGGCCAAAAATCCGTGATGTGTTGAGGGGAGGAGCATTTAGGTGCCAAGGCCACCATAGAGCTATTTAGTCCTTTGACAAGTCGGCCATTTATCCAAAAATCATCAAACAAATCCAATATGTCAGCCTTAAACAAGTCCCAGAAATGCTTTAGGAACTTGAAGTTGTATCCATCCGGTCCCGGGCTTTTCCGACTTCCATATTGTTTTAGAGCAAAGCAGACTTCGTCCTCTGTAAATGGTGTAGTTAGTTTCTCATTCTCCTCCTCAGTTACCTGATGAGCCATATCCCAATCCACTGCCTGTTTAGGATCATCTGCAGGTAGATAGTGCTTTGCAAATTTGTCATGGATGAAATTCTTGACAACCTGCACCTCCTCATTCCAGGCTCCATTGATTTGCATACCCTTTATAGTGTTCCTGTTTCTATTGTTTTTCAGAGATGCATGAAAAAACTTGGTATTCCCATCTCCTTCCAACATCCATTTGATTCGAGCTTTCTGGAATGTCAGACTATCTCTCATCCTGTTTAACCTTTTCAATTCAACTGCAACATATTTTCTTTCCTGTATTTCAGCTATCGTTAGAGCCTCACTTTCCATCTTCTTATCAAGCTCACCCACTCTTTCCTGACCTTCTTCAACCTTAATATTCAAATCTCCAAAGACCTCCCTGTTCCACTTTCTTAACTTCTCCTTAAGTTGCTTCATTCTTTGATAAAGTACGAATCCTTTAGATCCCTAAGCAGATGTTTCAGCCCAGGCTGTTCTCACGAATACATCATATTCCTTATGCTGAAACCAAGCGTCCAGGATCCTAAATGGCTTAGGTCCCCAATTTTTCATGTCATTTATAAGGACCGATGGGAAGTGATAAGAGGACTTTTTATCCAAGGTTATCCGAGTTGTATTCGGCCACTGATTCAACCAGCTGCTAGAAACCAATATTCTGTCCAACCTACTAGAACTTTGGCCACCTGGATGGTAATAAGTATGCTTTCGAGCATGCAGGGATAAGTCCACCAATCCAGTCTCCTCAATAAACATATTGAATTCATTTAACTCATTAGCAGTCGAGTTTGATGCTCCTCTCTTTTCATTCATGATCAAATTGATACTTATACGTCAAAAATGGATTGACTTAGTGGTCTAAGAGTGACAATTGCACTCAAAGGTCATGGGTTCAAATCCTCTCAGCGATATGAGTCTGTCACATATGGCTAGCCAAGTGTGACTTATCTCCCTATCGTGATTTGCAGGCTATTGCGGCAGAGCGCTGGGTTTACCTACTTCAGTAGGGTTCCCTACGTTATCAAAAAAATTGATACTTGTACAATATCCAAAAAATGACAACTACCCTTAATAATAATTTATAAACACGCCCCTTCAAGATGGGCGAAAGATATCAAATAAGCTAATATTGTTACATCAAAATCGGGAGTTTGATGTGAAGTGGCCCTAAATCCTTCACATCAAACTTCTTTCCCAACTTCTCCGTTAGTTGAGCAATCTCAATCTCATAATCACCGAAAACCAAACTAAACCAAACACATCCAGTAAATCTCGCCCTTAGGTAGGGTCTGGGGATGGTAAGATGTATGCAATCATACCTCCACCCCTCAACAGGATGGGGAGATTGTTTCCGTGAAGACTCTCAGCTCGAAAATTAATAATAATAATAATAATCACCCGTGATGATCATATCATCTACATATACCGCCAGAATGGTGATATGACCCTTACGTCTGAAAAATACTGTATGATCGACATTAACCTGTCGATAGTCCATGTCTGTAATTGTTCTTCGAAACCTGTCAAACCATGTTTGGAGAGACTATTTTAGTCCATAGAAAGATTTCTTGAGTCGAAGCACCTTACTCACATTGTCCTTGGTCTCAAACCCAGGAGGTATCTCCATGTACACCTCCTCAAGCAAATCGTTGTGAAAAAAATGCATTCTTCACATCAAACTGATGCAGCTTTCATCCTACATTAACTGCAAGGGAGACAAAGCATCTTCACAGTGCTCATCTTTGCCACGGGTGCAAAGATCTCATCATAATTAATGTTGTATGTATGACTGTACCCCTTTGCCACCAACCGTGCCTTATAGCGTTCAATGCGTCCCTCCGAATTCTGCTTCGGGATGTAGACCCACTTTTTTTCAATTAAACCTCAATGGTGGGAGGATTACGCATTAAATAAATTTATAAGGTTCAACAAGAATGAAATCTTGTGTTGCCTAACTAAAGCTAAATTTTCCCTAGTGGTAGTACCACCAACTTCCAAGTCTTATTTTTCTCAAGAGCTCTAAGTTCTTCAAACATAGCTATCATCCATTTTGGATCAGCCTTCGCAACCTACCACGAGTTATGAATAGAAATTCTATCCAATGATGTAATGAACACCTTATGTGCAAGTGACAAATGAGAATATGACACATTATCATCAATGTCATAACCATATCGATCAGGAGGAACCCCAACGCTAATGCGAGGGGATCTCAGCACTGCAACATGGGAAAAAATGGATGATTTCACGCAAAAATTATCCAGCCAAAGGGAACACTGACCACCCGAAGACTGGCCATATGAAGCACTTTGTATATATATATATACATTTTTCCTAGTATCCATAATGTTTGTGTCAACAATGGTACACAATACTATGATTCCGGCATATGAAGCGCTTTGTGTATATATATATATATACATTTTTGCTAGTATCCATAATGTTTGTGTCAACAATGGTACACAATACTATGATTCCAACAATGACAATCGAAATTGATTATTCCATTAGAAAGCTTATATATAGAAAATCAAAAGTCATATGTTCCGGCGTGATCCCAGCAATAAAGGTGCATTAACCAGAATCATAAAATCATACTAAAGGCCTGTTTTGCGTAGTAGTATTAGTACTTCTTCTAGTATTTATTCTAGTACTTCTTCTACTACTTCTTCTTATTTTTAGAACCTGTGGTGTTTTGCGCAAGTGCTTAAAAACAATCATTTAAATTTTTAAAGCACTAGTACTTGTATTACGCAAAACACTCATTTTATTTTAAAAGGTGCTTATAAGCACAATTAGAATCAAAAGCACCTTGCGCAAAACAGGGCTTAATGACTACTTAAGTCAAGGAAAAAATGTGCAATAAAATTATTGAATACTATTGAATAATTTTGTACACCATCTCAAAAAAGTGATGTACAAAACCTCTAATACTATTGAATAATTTTGAGCTGATGTACAAAATTGGATTGGTAGAATATGGGGGAGAGCGGAACACAATGGATTTAAAAAAATAGAGTGTATGGATCAATTCTGGAAAAATAGTAGGAACAGGTAGCATTATTCATATGTGATTAGGGGACACATATTTTATTTTGCTAAATTCAGTATTTGTTTAATTTTAAATTTTTATACACTTAAATTTACTAACTTTTTTCTTATTTATCAATTAATATGTCATTACTCATTATACAAAAAATGGATGGGTGACCAGAGCCCAGGGTCCACCCACAAGTTTATGGAAATTAAAGAATGCTCGCATTAAAAGAACAATGCAACATGCGTACTTAATTTGTACTAGCAAAAGTACATGAACATGTGGCATTGTGTATCAATTAAATTTTTGTGGTCCAATTATAATGACATATGCTCATGTGATATTGGTTAGAATAAATTAAGTATAAAATCATGAGCCATTATTGAAAAAGTATAAAAATTAGTTAAGTTCTTTCCTATTGATACAATTCATGAGCAAACACAAACCCCAATGTACAGAATGTAGTGCATAGTGTCATATTTAGTTTGGCCTTTGTACGGCTACGGTTCCTGTTGCCTCGTACAGTGATGGGCCGTTTAATTTAGGCTGAAATGCACTTCATTGTCGTTTAATTTCATTTTTTTTTTCACAAATGCTGCCTTCTTTCTCATTCTCTTCCAATGAGTGTATG
>JAOYMZ010020562.1:0-18457 GCA_025802335.1 Pinguicula primuliflora
GTAATTTTATTTTTCGACGACTTCAGGCTGTTGAAATCAATATCTATCATAGATTTTGGAATATACATGCCGAAATGATTTTAGAATCTTTCATGAATTCTTGTATCAAAAAATTGTCGCAACCATCGGGAATATATTCCTTCGGCTAGTCAGTTTGTTCCTCTTCCAGAGCTTTCGAGAAGCGAAGTTGCTGTTTCGTCGACCGTGTTTTTACCTGCTTTCCTAACCTTTGAGCCGCCTTTTTTTGGTAAGTAAGTTTTCTTTTATTTATTTACAAAATTGCATGGCTCAGATATTGCATGTAGCTCAGGTACGGTTTGGCGGAAGACCACGCCATTCCAGGCTTTACATATCGCCCAACAAGATTGCTGGAATAGTGCATTGCCCAATCCTGGATCTCCAATCGCCGATGACATTTTGGAGTGATTTCTCAGTTAATCTTCAATTTGTGTCTCCATTCTTACATTTACCTCGAGCCATTGATATATCTCTGCCCAGATCCTTCGTGCCATGGCACATTCAAGGAATAAGTACTTTAGCGTAGGGTTGACAATTTTGCCACGCCCCGACGGGTCGACCCGGACCTGTCCGTCGCTGGACGGGTCTGGGGCAGGGGGTAAGTGTCCCACCCCGGACCCGTCCCGGTACTTAGATATATATTTATATTTTTTTATATAATTGTTTTCTTATAACTGTTTCAAAGTCTATAAATTTAAAAAATAAATAAAAAATAAAGTGTATAAAGAATAAAATAGAGATTAAAATTGTTAAATATTTTTTTCAAGGTTTTGATATTTTTTTCCTAATTTAATTTATTTTTCTATTTTAATATATATTTTTAATATTAATTTTTTTAAAATAAGTTTTTGTGCACGGGGCGAGTCTGGATCACCCCGCAGGGCAGCCGATGTGGGTCTGAGTCGGTACAAGTGAAGGCACATATATTTAAAGTTAATATCTTGTTCCATATTTCTGCTAAGAATGATTGCCCTGCATGCTCTTCCCATGTTTCTTGCATGTATTGAACGTAGATTGATTTCACATAGTCACTCTTTTCATATATTTTCCAAGCCCACACATGGTTCATTTCTGACTTAGCTAGAGCTTACTGGTGAGTCTGTTGCAAGGAGAAGAATTGAGCAATTGCAAAAATGATATAAGGCACTTCCAAGTAGGACACCCCTCCACACCCTCTCACATTCATAAATATGGGGTCCCCTACACATCAAAATGTGTGTGTACTCCCACATAGCGTGAATGAGAAGTGTGATGGTATGCACATAGTGGGAGTGTCTTATATCACATTCATAAATATGGGGTCCCCTACACATCAATATGTGTGTATGCTCCCACATAGTGTGAATGAGAAGTGTGATTACATGCACATAGTGGGAATATCATTTCTCGTGCAATTGCCTCATTTGAGCATAGTGCTAACCATTGCCAAGTCCAAGGCCATGCCATGCTTGGCCACTGTATGACCCTTTTTCTACAACTTTTGCTATTTTGACCCGCTAATTTGGATTTTTGACTGTTGTTTTTCTATTGTATATTAAAAAAATCTAACTATTTTTATTTTGTTTTGTATTCCCTATATTAATAAAAATAAATGCAACTCATTAATTCACATAAATTTAAAAATATCAAATTATCCTCCCTGCTTAACCGGATTATTCAAAATTAAATACTATAAATTATCCCATCAGATTAAATCTCATTCTCATGTATCTAAATAATTTTTAATATATTTTTAATGAGCAGAAGGAATGTCTATTATTTTTGGAGAACTGTTATTCGTACAAACAAATATGACCGAATTTAAACCGAAATCGACGGAAATGACAATTGTCCCTTAATAAGCACAGCAACACTTGCAGGAGCAGGGGTAAAATTGTCATTTCGCCACCTTTCGGTCTAATAATTCGGTCGGACGTATGTACAAACAGCATTTCTCTTAATTTTGTACCATTATTTCAGACAAATAATCATTCTCAAAATGTCGATTATTATTATTATTATATATTACAGTCGGACTAGAAGTAGAATCAAGAGTGAGTATTTAGCAAACCAGTATACAGAAACACGATGCCAGTTTTATCAACTCTTTACAGAGTTTGTAACTCGTAGTCTTGTGATTTAGTTTCAGGTGATGTCTCCGAACCCGAGCCATCTGGATTTTTTTACGTGAACCTTCTTCTGAGCCCCATCAAAAGAAGCGCTAATCCGATATAATCCAAGTTGTAGGCCAATCTGATGAACTCCAGCTTAAAGCTATTCCATGGAGGATACCTTGGCTCCAGTTCCATCTTGAAGTTCCGATGGAGTATTGCTTTCTCATGGCTGAATGCGTCGAAGGAGTACTTGCCGTGGTACCTACCGTGACCACTATGGCCGACGCCTCCAAATGGAAGTGTTTCGCATATAAACTGCGGATCAAATAACTCAGACAGAGAACATATTCATATGATAAGATCATGATGGATATGGAATCAGGAATGGAGCATAGAGAGTAAGCTGTTGCCTGAATCATGATATCGTTGAACACCACGCTTCCAGATGATGTTTCTTGCAGGATCAGGTCCTTGAGTTTTTGGTTTTTGGTAAATGCGTTCAGGGCTAGAGGCTTTGGCCTTTTGTTGATGAAGTCAATGCTGTCCTCAATCCTGTCGAGCTGAAATCCAGATGTTGAGTTTATCAGATGCAGATGCAGATGCAGATGTAGGACAAGAAATAGCTGCAGTTGAGTGAAGTTTACTGTAATAATGGGAAGCAATGGCCCAAATATCTCTTCAGTCATAATCTGAGCATCCAAAGGTGGATTCAGAAGAAGGGTTGGCTCGATCATCCTGAAAAAAAGTGTGATCACTAATCTCTCCAAGATACACGCGGTGAAGCAGAATCGAGATTCAAGAAAGATATTAAAAGGAACACTGACAAATTTTCACTGTCCACAGAACCGCCGTAAACAATGGAAGCTGCCACGCCTGGCTCATCAAGAAGGCTGCATATCCTATCAAAGTGATGCTTGTTCACAATTCTGCAAATGTTCTGCAGACTTTTCAAGTTGTCACCATAGAATTTTTTAATGCATCTTTGCAGTGATTCAACCTGGAGAAGGATTTTATGAACAAATCTGTCAGTTATCTGGTTGGAGGTGAACAATGCTGCAGCAAAATTTAAGCAGATGATTTGCTCAATACCAAGAGTGGAGCAGACTTTTCTTCCACAAGCACGTAATCGACTGCTAGGCATGCTTGTCCGGCACAGGGTCCCCATTTCCCACCGGCTATTCTCTTTACTGCCACCTTCAAATGGAATACACACACAAAGCTAAGCTAATAGCAAGTTGTAAGCGTCTGTTCTTGCTGAATTATGGAAACAAAGAACGATCTAATGAGGATATAAGGTACACAGCCACAAAACTACATGAGCATGATGTTTTAAGATAACCTCATAGTCTGATCCAGAGAATGAGTCGAGAATGACTGGACATTTTCCACCAAGCTCCAGAGTAACTGGTGTCAAATATTTTGCAGCAGCAGACATGATTACGCGTGCCACTCGTGGGCTTCCTGGAAGGGTAATAAAGTTGGGAGCTTGGTTTTACTTTTACATCATCCATAGTTGAACGTTTCTACAAGAATGATATTAATATGAAGGAAATCGGAGAAGTAGTTGTAAGAATGATATTTTTCAGAACCTGTGAAGAATATTTTGTCCCATTGGTGCTCCAATAGTTTACCGGCAACATCAACACCACCTTCAACAATTTTAACAGCTTCCTTATCCAAGTAAAGAGGGATAGTTTGATAAAGTAAAGTGGAGCACGCAGGAGCTAGCTCAGAGGGCTTAAGGACAGCTGTGTTTCCAGCAGATATCGCCCCAATTAGAGGATCCAATGCAAGACCTGAATAAAGATGATGGTGCCTCAGCATATGCAGATATTGAAACATCAACTGAAGAACTGAAAAAAAATATATAAGTTAGAAGGAGAAGATACTTACTTATGGGAAAATTCCAGGAGCTAAATATAAGTACTGTGCCCAGCGGCTCCGGCAACACTTGTGCTTTCGACGGGAACAGAAGAAGTGGTAGAGGGGCCTGAACGAGATATGCCATCAATAGTTAGATGTGTGGTTTCAAACTTTGATATATGATTTTGCAATCTCTAGAAACTTAACAGTTTCTGCAACAATCCAAAAAGAGTAACGAATCAAATCACTTCGTGTAAAGGGTCTAACCTTTTTCGGGGCTACCCATTCCTTGATATGAAGCAGAGTGTAGTCTAGTGATTTTTTCACCACTCCAATCTGAAATACAAGGAGAATGAATAGCTTTGTTCCTTAATCACTTTCAATAGCTACTGTTCCGGATGGTGAAATAAGCATGTCTTGTCTTCACATAAGAGCCAAAATGCATCAGATTTTAGATATCATATCAGCAATCAAAGCTCACGGAAGAAAACCAGTAAGGACAAACAAAAGCTGCTCCTATTTTCATGAAGAAGAAGTGAAACAAAAGAAGAACTGACATAAGGCAATAAATGACTAAATTTGGTAGAAAAAACAAATTCTGCTCCAACAAGCAACAACAGTGGTACGATATAAACCCTTCACGTTATCTGCAAATCCCCTTGTTATGCTTAATAGAATCCGACAAATTAATCGAAATAAACAGGAATCCGGAGTAAACATAGAAAAGGACAAAAAAAGATGTAAAAGGGGGAAAAATCAACCTCATCCCGATAAGCTTCAACTCTGTGTTTACCAAGATCTTGCATTAGGGCTTCGAAAAATCGGGATTCGTTCTCCGCCAAAAGCTTCAGGAGGGCCTGAAGCTGGTCAACTCTCCATGAAATTGCCTTCGTTTTGCCGCTCAGGAAGGTCTGTTTCAGCCCCAATAGGCCCGACTCGAGTCCTTCCAATCCCTGCATCTCTGCTCCTCCAATTGCGCGTGTACCAGTTACCACCTTTTTCCTATTTTTGTTTATGATTATCAACAGTCCTGTTCCTTGACAGATTTCACATGCAAGTGCTGTGAATGTGATGCAGAGACATAAATGGCGTTGAAAAAAAAACAGTCCTCGAAATCTGGTTGATCCTTTCGACATTGCGACGGAATAATTGTATAAAACGGACCCGCAAATATTTTTTATTGAAAATTTGATATTTCTTTTCTTTTTAATTTTTTATATTTTAAAACTAAAGAACAATTAATAAAAAATAATTAACCTGTCTTATTCTAAAAATTCAATCCCTATAACACATTTCACTTTAACATTGAGTGGAAAAAAACTCTTTTCGGATATTAACATATTCAAAACTTAAAAACCTAAAGGTCTTTAATAGTAAAATTCAATTTTCCCTCAACATGTATAAATAATGTATCCTCAAATACGCATACAAACTACTATTCACGGGTGATGATAATAGTTTTCAGGATAGTAACTAACGGGGTTTAAGGAGACAAATGACTATGGTGTACCCGTTGCAAGTCATTCTCTATTTGGGAATCTTGTTGTACGTTGGTTGAACGAACTCTGTACATAGCGACGTGATAACCGACCATGTCGGATTATTCTTCGAGTTCCGCAAAACTCTCCAACTTGACCCCGTCAGGCATGAATGAATCCCTTGATATGAATGTGAAGTTTTGATTGTTTGTTTGTTAAATGTTTGGACAGTGAAACTCACTTACTCGCCCCCTGTCATGGTCTGAACAAATCCTTTAGGATGAATTTGAAGTTTTGATTAAACGTATACGAAATATTTTGGCAATGAAACTTACCTACTTGACCCCATTGGATTCCAAACAAAGCCTTAGTACAATTTTATAAAGTTTGTTTGATAAATTCCCATGTTTTGTCAAAGAGGATTGGCCTAGTGGTTATGGAGTGACAATTGCACTCACAGGCCATGAGTTCAAATCCCCTCAATGATATTACCTATCAAAAAAAATTCTCATGTTTTGTTTGACTGTGATACAAGGTGTGCATATCAATTGGTTCACTTGTATGCATTACTATGTACAAGCATATATAACTTGGTGCATGTGAAGTCCCCTCAAAAGTTGATGGTGCTCCAATCCTCGACGATTATTAGAGAGATGAAAGAGTGACTAAGTAAATCAGTGTTTGCTTAAATTTGAGAAAAATGTTTCAAGGCATTTTCTAAATATGGGAGATACCTGTACATCACAATAGGAATACATTCCCCATGCAAGTTTTCCATTTCTTAATGGTTAGAGGCATCAAAATTTCTAAGTGAATAAACCAAATGTTCATTTCCAGAATAATTTTTTAACCAAATGTATTTTGGATTCCACGATCCAGCGGTCTTTAGCAATGTTAAAAAAGTGTTGGGTGGTCATCAGGTACTAACAGACCCATGCCCTGACTATAACCTAGGCTACGTGGTGCCTAGACTGTCTAGAGCTAGATCAAATATTTTTTAATAATAAATATTGAAATGCTATAACAATAAATTTAAGCAAATAAAAAACAAAAAATAGTTAATCAATGGGAATAATTATTCACAAAATATCAAATTAGAAAGAATTTAATAAAATAAAATCACTATTCAAAAACTATTTTTCACCATCATCATATTCAACTCTAACATGATCCTCCTCTAACTAAAACTCTCCATAATCTAAAATATGAATTCATTTTCTTGAAAAACATGAATATCTAAAAAAGTTTAATTGAATTCTAAACAATATAAATAAAATTGATAGTGTTCTATTTCTAAAATAAATTGATACATTATTTTTCTATTTTAATTTATTGTGTCTTCTTGTTGTATTTTTTCTTATATTGTCTCTTCTTGTGTTTCTTTTATTATTATTATTATTATTATTTTATTATCCATTCTTGTGTTTTTATTTGTCATGTGTGAGTCTGAATTTATTTTAGTTTTTCGTTTTTGTATTTTTTTAATATGTTAAGTTTATACATGAACTTAGACTTATATATATATTTTTAGACATTTAAGATGGGCGACTGCCCATATACTAGGCAGTTGCCTGGGCAGTTTGAGATACTCAATTGATCTGGGCAGCCACCCAGCAGCCATGCCTAGATCCTATACTTAGCGACAACCGTCTAAGCCTATGCTGTGCATAAATACTGCCAAACGCGACTTTTTTTTAGTACAGGGGATAAAAGCAAAATATGTACAACATAGAAATAAAAAAGACAATGCAGCAACTGGCAAGGTGGTTGGAAGCAGACATTTTTTATAAGAGTCAAGACCGGTGGCTGATTAACATTCATGTGGCCTCCAAAGTTCTATAGTTTTGGGGGGAAGCTAGTTGCGACCTTTAAGCAAAAATGATAAGAACCACGATCGGAATTCACCACTTGTTCAGGACTGCCTCTCAAATTGAATGGGTCCCACATGACTTTGTGTGGGATCCATGTGGAACCTACAGCAACTAAATGTGTATGGACGTAAACGATAAGTGGTAAATAGTTCATGGGATATATCACCACTCCCCTTTAAGTGGCATGTGACAGGAGCCTAACTTGGCCATAATAGTGGATTTTTAGTGATCCATCCCCCTTTTGGAACAATTAATTGCATGAGCAAGACAACCCAACAAATATATTTCTAAAACTAACCCTTTGTTTCTTTTTAATTATTTTATTATATTTCTTTTTTTGGGTAAGCAATTATTTTATTATACGAATAATTAAAATTTTACTCCTTTCAATATGAGGATTCAAAAACCAATCAAGGGGCGAGAATACGGGCAGATTATATCATCCGGTTGTGTCCGGGGAGGATAGTTTTGCAGACAGCGGAGGATGTAGTAGGCGTTTGGATCGGGCGGAATCAGTGTCTGCGATAGTGATAGGATCACAACGTAGATGAGTTACATTAGCAGATTTCTTTTCTGTTCATTTATTTGATCCACCCTGATCGGACTTCTGTAAATTGCTTGGCGTCTAGCCTCTATTATATAAAAAAAAAACAATAACGAAACTTGATTTAAATTAGCTAAAGTTGAAAAAAAAATTAACTAAAGCTGTTGAAAAAATTCATAAATAATTATATATATGTTTACGGAAAATTGATGTCGATGCTTGTAATTTTGCAATGTTCTAAAAAGTGTGTGCCATAAACACTCCATAACGGTTCAAATAGAAATTCTTACCTAAGTAAAGGTAATCTAGCGGGTGGGTCAGGCTGATCCGTCCTGTTTTATACAAGCTGGCGGATTGAGTTTTGAAACTCAGCTTATATGTTTTATAATAGTGGGTCGGGTCATGCTAGGCTAGGTCAACCCGACCTGCCAAAAAAATAGGGTGACTCCCAACCTGCACGGGCTTTGACGGACTAACCTATTTTGGACTGTTTTTTTTAAAATTATTTTTAACTTACTTTAAAAAATTTACATAAATATAGAATAACATTAATTGACTAAAATGATGCATCAAAAATAAATTGTAGAACAACTAAATTCAGATATACTAAACTGATAGATAAGTATCAAGGAGAGGAGAAGGATATTGTCTTCTTCATAGGAGTCTTCATTAAAAAACATCTTCTAATGACCTAGAACTTGAAGGTAAACCTTCAATTCTTTCATCTTGGTTCTCCCAATCCTTAACCAATGTTATCATCTGTACTATGTCTGAGATCAATCTAGTTCTTCTATCAATCAGATTAAGTATCATGATACTTCAGTAAACATTTAATAGTATGTCTCGACAATGTACTCGTTTCATTAATTGTTGTGTTCCAATTGTAATCATTTTTATAATAATTGCATATAGCTTTGATTTGCTTCTCGTCATCAACAATCATCTCTTTTCTCATATAATAGTCTCACACCTTAGAAGTAAGCTTCTTTGACTTCTTTTGAGCCCCGAGCTCGTACTTCCTTGTGACTGGAGCCCCATTGCTTGATTCTCATCTAAAGAATCATTTCTATCGATCTCATCTTCAATCTCATCACCTTGATCCCGAGTTTTGTTCATTGACAAACTCTAAGAACACCCGTATAATTTCATATAAAACGAATAAATATTACAACTAAAAAAAACTTATCAGAGAAAAATTTATTCATTGACAAGCGTGGTCTTCTTTTAGTTTAGTTTATTATTCAACATTGAAAAGTTTCTTCATTTACTTCGTACACGAGTCGTGGGGAGAAAAACTTATCAAGACAATGGCGGAAATCAATGTTGTGTTACAGACACAAAGATGAGGAGAAAATTGATAGAAATGACTGACGGGTCGATGGGTTGTGTTTGTTTTGAATTTTGACATTTTTTTGATAAGTAATATCGTTGAGAGAATTTGAACCCGTGACCTATGAGTGCAATTATCACTCACATAATCAATAGGACAACTCCTCTTTGACTTTTGAGTTATAACCTAATTAGTTTTTATTATATTATAAAATTTTAAAAAATAATAAAAAATAAAAACAGGTTGGACGGGCTGACCTGTTAACCTGCCGGGCTGGGAATCTCAACCCGGCCGGGCCCGTTTTAAATACAGGCCAGCCTAACCCATTTTCAATACGGGCCACGCTAGCTGACCCATTTTTTAAACGGGTCAGGCCAACCAAAATCTACGTTTTTCGCAGGCAGGCTGGGTAAAACCTATTTGATCGGCCCTGTTTGCAAACCACAGTCCAAAACCAAGAAAAAAAGCTGAGCCACACGGAGGAGAATTTGGGACACACAGAGAAGTTTGAGGAGTAAATACTAACCATTTGTTCCACAATTTGAAGGTAAAATTTCTTTCTCGTCTTATGGATTGAATATGCAGAAGTATTTGATGTAATGTCTAAGAGAAAGATAAAATTTGCAGGCTATTTCCAATACTCATATTAGTAGTTTTGTGAATGATAAAGAAACACAAAGTTTCTGTATTGTCAAAAATTGTGTTTGCGTATGGGCGCCCCTTTACATTTATACACGAATTCTGTTGATATTACAACAAGATTACCACCTAATTGGCCTAATCTTTGGGGATGTAAATCCCGTGTAAATTGCATGAGAATCCCTTCCATATATGTTGCTACAATCTTGGGAACACATTCCATATCTGTTGCTACAATCTTGGGAACACATTTGCACCAAATCCACCATATTCCGTTTACTCCCCCTCAAGTTGGTGAATGAAGATCGACGCTGTCCAACTTGGATAGTAGAAATCGGAGGCGAACTGAACTGAGAGGCTTGGTGAACATATCAGCCAATTGTAGGGATGTGTGAACGTAGCATGGTTGGATACACTTGTTGATCACCGCATCTCTAACAAAATGACAATCGACTTCTATATGCTCAGTCCTCTCGCGGAACACCGGATTGGCTGCCAAGTGAAGAGCTGACTGACTGTCACTGTGAACGGAAACAGGCTCAATGTTAATCACTGCAAACTCTTTGAACTAACCTTGTAACCATTTCAGTTTGTAGGTGACAGCAGCGAGCACACGGTATTTTGCTTCTGCAGAGGACCGTGCAACCGTGGGCTGTTTTCTCGTCTTCCATGAGATTGGAGACTCACCCATGACGACAAAGTAACCGATTAGCGATCGACGAGAGATTGGACAACTTGCCCAATTTGAGTCACAGTACCCTGTGAGCTGCAACGAGCTAGACGAACTGAGCATAATTGGGTCCTGGATTATCTTTGAGATAGCGAACTACCCGTAACGCAGCTTCCCAGTGTCGCACCCGTGGAGTCTGCATAAAATGAGCTAGTGTGTGCACTGTATAGCTCAACTCAGGCCCTGTGATATGTAGATATATCTTCCTTCCCACCAATCGTCTGTACTGCTCAGCATTTTTCAACTCCGGTCCAGAGTCCTAAGCTAGGCGATGATTCTGTTCCATGGGAATCGGACTTGGCTAGCAACCTAGAAGTCCATGCTCAGCGATGATGTCTAAGGCATACTTTCGCTGGGAGAGGAACATTCCACCTGCTCCATGCAACACTTCGATCCCCAAAAAATACTTAAGTGCACCTAAATCTTTCATGTGAAAACATCTACTGAGATATTGCTTAAACGCAGCAATGTGAGAACTGGAATTTCCACATATGATCAGGTCATCGACATAAACCAGAACATGAACACGAACAGATCCTCTGATATACGAAAATAGTGAGTAGTCAGAGTTGCACTGTCGAAAACCATAGGACAAGAGAGATGCACAAAGCTTAGCAAACCAACACCTAAGTGCTTGACGCAGGCCGTACAGTGATTTTTTCAGTTTGCATACCTTGTCTGGTGGGGCAGAGAAACCTGGAGGCAATTGCATATACACATCCTCTTGGAGATCACCGTGCAAGAACACGTTGTGGACATCCATTTGATGTGTTTCCCAGCCACAAACAGCAGCCACCACAAGCAATGCACGGACAGTGACTAATTTAACAACAGGAGCAAAGGTCTCGTTGAAATCAACTCCTTCAGTTTGAGGATTCCCCAGCGCCACAAGACGAGCCTTATGCCTTTCTATTGTACCATCAGCACGGAACTTTGTGCGAAAGATCCATTTGCAGCCGATGGCTCGTTGGTTGGGGGCAGAGAAACCAGTTGCCATGTTCCATTTGTTTCGAGTGAACAGATTTCATCTGCCATGGCCTTATGCCATTGTGCAGATTGGACTGCCTGCTTGTAGCTGGTGGGATCAACACTGGCAATAACTACAGCTAAAAATGCAATTTGTGCAGCAGAAAAATGATTACACGAGACAAAGTTAGCGATAGGAAACCTTGTACCTGAGGACTTGTTGGCGTTGGAGGAAGTAATGGGGTTTGTGTACTCGGTGACATAATCCTTGAGCAAATCTGATGGGCGTTTAACTCTACAGCCACATCCTAATTCTGCTGTCTGTTCACTTGGTATGCTCACTTCCAAGTCTTCACTTGGTACGCTCACTGACAAGTCTTCAGCTGCTGGTGCAGTATGTGCAGCATCAACAGTGATCACTGCAGGTACACTCCCAGTGTTCTCACTGACATTTTCTTCTTTGTCAAGGTTAGCCACATGATCAGCGTCATGCATACCATGATCACGGATAAAATCACATGCCAATGGGTCGAACAAATCCTTGCAAACAATGACTCCTTATGTTTTCACTCCCCCTGTCAGCAGTTGTGCAAACATCTACACCTGCATCTGTGCTTACTTCCGCAAAACGGAAAATAGTCTCACAAAAACAAACATCGCGTGAGACCAAAAACTTACCATTCTCGAGATCATACAGTCGCCATCCTTTTTCCCGTATGGATAACCAACGAATACACATTTGGTACTTTGAGGTGCAAACTTGTCTTTGCTGCGTGATGGTGTGTGAACGTAGCAAAGGAACCCAAAAACACGAAGAAGATCAAGGCTTGGAGCACGAGCAAATAGTACCTCAAACAGACTCTTGTCTTCTAGAATTGGAGTAGGAGTCCTGTTTATCAGATACGTTGCGGTCAAGATGCATTCTCCCCAGAACTTCACAGGTAGATGAGACTGAAATTACAATGCTCGAGTTACATTGAGGATGTACCTGTGTTTGCGTTCAGCTCGTCCGTTTTGCTGAGGTGTTGCAACCATAGATGTCTGGTGCAGGATGCCTTGTTCAGCAAAGTATTGCTTCAGACACATGAACTCTCCTCCATTGTCACTGCATACAATCTTGACACTACTGCCAAACTGACGACTCACCATGGCACATAAGTTTTTAACTAATTGAGGAACTTCGGATTTTTCAATAACAAGAAAAACCCACACAGCACGAGATATGTCATCAACAATAGTCAAAAAATAACTTGCCCCACATGAGGACTTGGTTCGATAAGGACCCCAAATGTCGCAATGAATCAAACCAAAACATTCAGTTGCCCTATTGCTACTCAAAGGAAAGACATGAGTTTGCTTTGCTTGTAGACACACCTCACAAGCTTCTTTATTTGAATTCAGAGATTCTAACTTAACAAAACATTTCAGAACTTGGTTTGAAGGATGTCCCAACCTCATATGCAACAGACGAGTTCCAACAGCAGCATTGGCTTGTGCTTTCTTCAGACCGTGCAGGTAGTACACCCCATTACTCTCTTTCCCTGCACCAATCAAAGTCCTCGTACAACGATCCTGGATAACACAGAACTTGTCAGAGAAAGAAGCAATGCAATTTAGCTGCTTAGTTAGTTGGGAAACAGACAACAATGAGCAAGTCATGTTTGGAACAAGTAAGACATTTCTCAAACGAATATTTTTGGTAAACTGTGCTACTCCCTCCTTTAGAGCTGCAGCACTTGCCCCATTGGGCATATTCACATAACACGGTGATATGGGGACGATATCACTCAGATTGTTGGCTGATCCTGTCATATGTTGAGAAGCTCCAGAGTCAATCAACCAAGTGTTCATCTTGCTCTTTGATTTCTCATATGAAGTTGACTCCTCTGGCTGATGCACTATATTCATGATACCATTCCACTGGTTGTCATCCAGATTTGGAAAAACAGCCCGTGCTTCATTACTAACACAATGCACACCTGATGAATTTCCAGTAACAGCATGTGCAACAACACTGGTATGCTGATGATCAAGAGCTCTTCCTCGTCCACCACGGCTCCCATGTCCAATTCCATTTTGTTTGTACTTGCGGTGACCCTTTGCATACCCATGCAGATCGTAACTGTTGCATGCTTCATGGCCACGGCGTTTGCAGTGGCTACACTGAATCTCTGGACGAACATCAACGTGATCAGATTCACCAATTTTCAATTGTGCAGCAAATGCCAGTGCATCAGTTGTTCCTTCACGATTCCGCGCGATATTCCTCAACTTCTCTTCCTGGATGATCATTGAGTGAACACGTAGGAGTGACGGCAACGAATCTAATCCCAAAATTCTGGATCTCACCGTCCCAAAAGTGGAATCATCCAATACCATCAGAAATTGGTACACCTTTTTAACCTCTGCATGCTTTCAGAGTGCATTACCCAAATTGCACGAACAAACCGTGCACGAACAACACAGAATCGGCTCGTAGGTCAGCAATTCATCCCACAATGCCTTGATTCTACCATAATACACAACTACATGATCTCTTGACTGCTTGCAATTTGCAATTTCTGCTTTCAACTCGTAGAGGCGCATACCATTTCCAATCGAGAATCTCTCCTTGATATCTCGCCATAGTTATGTCACCGTATCTCGGTACGAGATCGTTGAGCAAAGATTAGGTTACACGGTGTTCAGAACCCATGACACTAGCATTGATTGCAAGGTCCACCAATCTTCGAGCTCTACTTCATCGACGAGCTTCTCCACTGTACCTTCAATGAATTTCCACCTTCGTTGTGCCATGAGTGATATTCTCAGTGCCCTTACCCACTCATCGTAGTTTGTTCCTCTAAACACAACTGGAGTAATCACATTTCCTGCCTGCTCATGAGGCAGCAAAGAAAACGGTCCCATTTTGATGGGAGTACTGTTGACGACAAGGGCCTTTCCTCCACCAGACTTGAGATTGGCTCCTTCTTCCTCAAGCGACATAACACACACACTGTTTTGTGCAACCAACGAGCTTTCCCTTTAGAATTGAGACGCTCCGATACCATAAAGAAACACAAAGTTTCTGTATTGTCAAAAATTGTGTTTGCGTCTGGGCGCCGCTTTACATTTATACACGAATTCTGTTGATAATTACATCAAGATTACCGCCTAATTGGCCTAATATTTGGGGATGTAAATCCCATATAAATTGCATGAGAATCCCTTCCATATCTGTTGCTACAATCTTGGGAACACATTCCATATCTGTTGCTACAATCTTGGGAACACATTTGCACCAAATCCACAATATACCGTTTAAATGATGAACTGATTTTATGCTTCAGATTTTAGTATTGATTGATCAAAACCCGCAACTCTAGTAAGAAAGAATTTTGTTAAGAAAGAATTTTATCGACTTATAGTTTTGTATATTAGTCTTTTAACTGAACTTTTAGTGTCTTCATGGTTCCCAAACGTCATGAACAGAGGGAATACGTTCCCAATACTCTATACTTTATGCTAGGTACATAGATATGAATCCAAATGAGAGTGAAGTTCCCCCAGAATAAGCACATATTCATTTAGTTCGGACTGAATCGATATCAGATGCGGGTAAAAAGTTTGAAAATATAGATGGTGTGCTACAATTTCATAATAATTATGCTAAGAATGTCAGTTTCAGTACAAGAATTAATGATAGCAAATAAAAGGAAGGTACCATAATGGGGCAAAAATTTGGTTGTAGTAAACAAGGAGTGAGGAGACCACTACAAATGCAAGTCAAGCAACGTCGTTGGGGGTTAACAAATGTCGGGCTAGAATAGTAGTTAGTTGGGATCGATAATGTGATAAGTGTGGTGTTACTTTATTTGAAGATGTTCATAGTCACGCCTTTAGGCTGTCCACAAGAGGAGAGAAATTTCTCTCTCCTTTCTAGTCCCACCATCTTCCCTTTTCCATGGATAACACATTGTGTTGTCCATGGAAAAGGGAATGTGGAAAGTGGTGGAAGGTACACCTTCCACCCACTTTTTCACCCAAAATAATATATTTAATAATTTAAGTATTAGATTAATATTATAAAAAATGGATAATAGATATGTATAGATAAAATAAATTGTAAAATAATAATAATAATGAAATTGTAAATAATAAAAGAAATGGAGGAAATTTTTTTCTATGGTTGTGGAATATGGAAGATAGTTTGGAGAGAGAAAATATTGATGTAGAAAAGATGAGGTGTAGGGAGAGAAAAGTGTGTTGATGTGATAGATGTAGGTAAAAAGGAAGAAATTTCCTCCATAATTGTGGATAACCTTATGATGCAGAGGAAGACTCATTTGTTGAGGTCACATCGACGAGTAATGAAAGGCAAAAGGAGGTGGGTCGCAAAATGTTGGATTCTTGATGCGATATTTTTATAATGTAAGAAGGGATGACCGAAATATGATGGTTGGACAAGATGCAAAAATGTTGAAAGAATATTTTCTAGAGCAGGTTGGACAGAATCCGGATTTCGAGTGCAATAAAAGAAGATGGTGTGGGTAGATTGGTACATTATTCTTAGACAACTGCTGCTTGGAGGCAGTTATACCTGTACTTCAGTGACGTGGTGGTGTTTGATACAACTTTCAACACGAATCAATATTCAATGATCTTCGTTGCGATTATTGGAGTTAATCACCATCAACAGAGTACATTATTTGTTTGTGCATTCTTAAGTGATGAGAAGACAGAATCTTTTGAGTGACTTTTCAAGGAATGATTAGCAGCCGTGACAGTAGGTCCACCAAGGTTGATCATTACCGATCAAGATGCGCCAATGACAAAAGCATTTACAACTGTACTCCCTACTATATCTTAGAGGTATGTAATAGTACTTATCGTTTGATGGTAATCTAACATGTTGTATACAACCTGCATGTATTGCATCTGGCATATTCTCATTAAGTTCTCAGAAAAAATTGGCCCACAGGCATACAATGAATCATCCAAAAATCTAAAACACTGCATATGAGACACATAAACTCCTGAAGAATTTGAAAAGAGATGTGTTCCTATTTTGGATAAACATGGCTTGACAGGAAATGAATGGTTGAATGGTATGTATAATATTCTAGCTCAATGGGTTCCAGCTATACACAGAACATATTCTCTGCTGGAATGACAAGTAGTCAAAGATTTGAAAATACGCATTCATTCCTTACGATGTATGTGTCTCGCAGAAATACTATGTGGGATTTCATTACCAGATTTAAAAGGGAACGTGAGAAGCTGATCAATAATGAACAAGCATTAGATCAAGTCGATTTGTATGAAAAGTCAATGTTGAAAACACCACTTCACATTGAGGAATCTATGGGGGATTTGTATACACGAAGTATATTCTTTAAGTTTCAAAATGAGGTTTTTGAGTATCTTCGCTATATGGTTGGAGTATCAACTGAAGACGATGATTATATGCGATGAAAAGTGACACGGATTCAGGAGTTTGAGGAGAGGGCACAAGAAGTTGTGGTTGAAAAATTGATTCTCAAAATCACATGCAGTTGCAAAATGTTTGAATGTCATGGAATACCTTGTCGTCATGTGTTGGCTTATCTATTCAAAAGAAATATTTATGAGTTGCCTAAGCTGCAAAGGTGGATGAAGTCGTCTAAAATGGGGAGAATCAACCATGATTTAGATAGTTTTATTCATTGTTGGTAGTTCTTTTATGTTAAATAATAGGCATTGTTTATTCGAGCGTGTTTCAAAATTAGTTGACAATGCCTTTATGAATGATTCGAGAATCAACAGAAATGATATAGTCTACGAATTTCTGCTCACGCATGGAACACGATTGCTTACCTGGCGCGACACCAATGGCTGGCCCAAAAGTGTTGGCCAGCCAATGGCCCTCTTAAATCAGGCCACATTGGATTCGTGAGGGACTCGTGAGTGATTATTCGTGAGCTATATACAGGGACTCGTGAGAATCAAAGCTCTCGAAGATGGGATTGAATTGATTGAACAACAGCTTTTTCTTATACCAACACCATCTCAAGGTGTGGGTGTTACCGAAACGAGTTCTGCTTCTCAACCTTTGAAAGAGCCAAAGTAGAGGTCACCAAATAGGGCGGGTCCAACAGGTTCGACCCAGTCTGTCTGCAAAAAAGACAGGTTTGGGTCGGTCTAGCCCGTTTAAAAAATGGTGCAGGCTAGCCTGGCCCATATTGAAAACGGGTCAGGGTGACCTGTTTTAAAAAACGGTCCAGGTTGAGTTGAGATTCCCAGCCCGGTGGATTAACAGGCTGGCCTGTTTAACCTGTTTTTATATTTTATTATTATTTTTTAAAATTTTATAATATCATACAACCTTTTTTATAGTATCAAATTTGTACTTTTTCTATTGTATAATATCTAAATTTTCTTGTCTATAATATCTTAAATTTAAAAGTCTAAATATTTTCATTCATCCTTCCGACTCAAAACTCCAAGACCAAAACAGGCTGGCCTGATGAACAGTGGAAGGATTTTGATGAAAAAGTATTATCCGTCTTGCAATTTAGTTTGTCATCCGATGTTCTTCGTGTAGTCATGTACGCAAAATCTGTCGCAGAATTGTGGAGAAAATTGGAGGAGCTTTATATGACCAAGAGTCTTGCAAACAAGCTTCGCCTCAAGGAGCGTCTGAATACAATTCGTATGGCAGAAGGTACATCTATTCAGTCACATTTCAATGAATTTAATTCTATTTGCGTGGACCTTGAGAGTCTTGATGTGATCATTGAGGATGAAGATAAGGCTATTTGTTGGTTGTTTCTTTGCCTGATTTCTTTAAACATTTTAAGGAAATTATGCTTTATGACAATCATACTACACTCACCTTTGAGAATGTTAAGTCAAATTTGCTATCTAAGGAGAAATTTGATGTTGATTCTCGTTCTGATTCTAAGGG
>JAOYMZ010020573.1:0-18456 GCA_025802335.1 Pinguicula primuliflora
CTTTTTCTACATGAAACGATATCTTCCGAAAACTTTTTCTAATTTTTTTTCCGAATATTTTATTATTATTTTAATTAATTTTTCATCTTTTTAAAATTTTGTTTATTCGGCGACCGCTTATCGTTGGCCGAAATAGACTTCGTCATAATTGTCAGTGTCTTTGTTCCGTTCCATATGACATGCGACTTCGTATAGTTTCGACGTACTTATCAGTTTTCGCGCGGGTAATTTTACGTTCAGACACGGGTCATTTTATGTACTAGGGCCTTCCGTCACGGGTAACTTTAAACAAGGATCATTTTACGCACCAGTGACTTCAGGCACAGGCAATACTCTAGTAATATGTAATAGGGCCTTTTTCTTTATCCAAAAAAAAAAAAGATAATAGTAACAAATGATAATAGATTATTTGACTTATGTTCATGTATTAACTTATGAACATAATTTATTTGTAAGTAACCATTTCTATTTGTAACACAATATCTTAAAATTATTTAGATAAACCATTCTAAATAACGGTGTTAGAAAAACACCGTTATTGAATGGTTTTCTATAACCGTTCAATTAAAAGCTTATGATTATGACTTTAGCAGCCACATAACCTATGGAATGTATGATTCGGTACAGGTTGGGAGTGTGAAAGTGAAGATATCTCATCTTCAATTCATAGATGACACGATATTTTTTGGAGAAGGGAGTAGGAAGAATGTGAAGTGCATTAAAGGGATATTGAGAAACAAAGAGAAATAATGGCGGGGTACATGAGTTGGAAGAATGTGAAGTGCGGGATTGAAAATAAAATATGCGAAATCACGATTCCATATAGAGCAAAGAGAGATCAGCAGAATGGTGGGGTACATGAGGTGCACTAAAGGGACCTTTCCTTTCACCTATTTAGGTTTATCAGTGGGTGACAATCAACGAAAAGCTAAAATGTGAAAACCTGTTGTGGAGAAATATAGAAGGCGATTAGAAAGATGGGAAAACACATCCCTTTCGGTCGGGGGTATAGTGGTTCTTATTAACTCTATTTTATCTAGCTTGTCATATTACTATTTCAACATGTATCGAGCCCCTAGAACTATTTTAACAACCCTCGAGAGAATCTAGAAATTCTTTTTCTGGAATGAGAGATCAGGTAGGAAGAAAATCCATTGGATTTCATGGGATAAGATTACTCAACCGAAGGAAGAAGGAGACTGGGAATCAGGAATCTGGAGGTCTTTAATGATGCGATGCTTGGAAAATGGGGAAGCAGAATCGTGGAAGAAAACAATCCAATATGGAAACAGATCTTAAGATCAAAGTATAGCAACCAGGGCAGAATACAAGTGGGAAAGCTATGAGAACTGAAGATAACCCTTCAGCATAACTAGGGAGGAAGACAAACAGGAAGAAGACAAAGCAAAGGCACTACATGGTGGCAGGATGCAAATAACATGCTCTCTCAGGAATGGTACCAAGATTTTTGGACACTGAACGCAGGAAGGGGAAACTCAGTACTATTTTGGGATGATCATTGGATTGGGGTGCAAACTCTATCAACCTTATACCCAAGACTCTACAGAAAGTCACTGCAAAAAAATCACAGGATTGAAGAGATGGAAAACTGGAGCGCAGGGGAATGGGAATGGGAGTTGCTATGGAGAAGAGAATTAACTGAGCTGGATGAAGTCATATTACAGGAACTATATGCTATATTATCTCAAAACTCATTGCAGGCAAAAAAGGAGGACTCATCGAGCTTAACATCACAAAGGCCACAAAAATACTCAGTGAAAGCCTGCTACACAAAAATAATGGAAACAAAACAAGCGGCATGGACAATTCATGAGCAGAAAGCAATTATGTTGGGCAGATGCGAGGCAGTACCACCGAAGGTTCAAATCTTCACTTGGAAATTGAGATAGAATCGGCTACCAACTCGTGAGAACCTGCAACGACGACAGATTCTTCCACAAGACCAGGAAATCATATGCCACCTCTGTAAAGAAGAAAACACAGTGGATTCAAATGAACACATTCTCGATACCTGTGTGATCACACGAAAGGTATGGACAGAAATACAAAGTCGGTTAAGAATGCCAATACAGGAAACATACCTTCACTAGAGAAATTCATGGACCATCACCCAAAGGAGTTCAATACCCAAATCTGGAAATCAATGTGGATAGTGACAACCTGGACCCTCTGGCGCGCAAGGAACAATCACCATTTTGAAGGTATTAAGCCGAAAATCGACAAAATTGTCATGACAATCAAGGAAGAAACTCGGCAATGGAGGAAACAGTGGCACTGGCGGAGCCGGAAACGGCGACGGTGGCACCCAGAACATGAACAAAGATCGACATGGTTTGACGGCCCGACGGTGAACAACCGATAATCAGAAGGGCGGTAGGTCGGATTCGAAACAAGGAAAGGAGACAGGATGAAGTGTTTTTTTTATTCCTATGGTATCCTTGTACTCTCTTGTATCCTTGGTACATTCCTATCCTCGACTAATCAATAGGGGTTTGTGCAAAGCGACCCCCCCTCACAAACCAAGCAATACTCGGGCCCATACCCACGGTCGTGGCCCAAGCGAGTTCCTTGTCATCAGTGGGATTCGACCCCCAACCTCTAGTCTTGAGAGACTTAAATTGAGGTTCTCCGCCACTAGACTAACCCGCTTGGGTTGACAGGATGAAGTGTTAAGTTTTAAGTTTTCGACTTTTGGTTGTATTTGTGTAAATTACGCATGTACAGTTAAAATTTTTAATACAAAAATGGGCTTATAAAAAAAACTTACGAATATGGTAATAATTGTAACGGTGTTACAATTATAACTGCAATTAGGTTAACCTAATTGCAACTATTAAATAATTATTATGTAATAATAATATTGGAACAAATATTATTTTTCAATATAAAGCTTACAAAAACTTGATCTATTAAATGCAATTATTTGATTTGGTGCAAATCATAATGCATTATGTGTTTTAATATATTTAGCCTAAATGTGCAAATCATTTAGGTAGCACCTAAATGATTTGATGCTAAATCAAATCATTTAAATAGACAAAACAATTTGTTTTGTCTAAATATTTGTTTAAATTTAGTTTATTACAATTAAACTAAATATTCATAGTATTTGTTAAACATATATTATAAACCTAAATTAATAAAATATTTGGCATTACAGTTATGAACTATTTGACAGTTGTCACAGCATCACATATTTGGTCACAAATGTTTAGTAGTAATAGTTACTAAACATTTGGTTATTAAATAGACAGAAATCTTCATATGCTCAGTCCTTGCGTGCTCAGTCCGTACTCAATTTTTCGTAGCACCATCCGTTTTTGAAATTGGTCGCACAATTGGAAAGATTATACATTGTAGATGAAAATACACATGCTTTGATCCGGTTTGGACGACTTTATCACCGTTTAATGGAGGGTTATGCATCCCCTTGGGTTAAGTAGTCCTAAATAGGGTTTTAGAAAATTGTCGCCGAAAACCGGACCAAAGCAAGAGGATTTTCATCTACAATGTATAAGCTTTCCATTGGTGCGACCAATTTCAAAAATGGATGATGCTACGAAAAGTTGAGTACGAACTGAGCACGCAAGGACTGAGCATACGAAGATTACCCATTAAATAGATATAATATTATTTAATCTAAACATTTGATTAGTATCACTCGTAATATATGTTAACCATATACGGACCTAAATTGCCTAAACAATTTAGTTTATTACAATTAAACTAAATATTTGTCTAAATATATCTAAATGATTTAATAGGATTTAATTGTAAAGTGCAAATTGTAAATATACAATCTAGGTGCATATTATGTAATGATTTGTATTTAAGCCTTGCCAATTGTTAAGCCAATTCATACTATTGAATGTAATTATTTGTACACATGATTTGACATTATTTGTTAAAGCCAGATAATGTTATAAGGTGACTAATACTGTTTACATTTGGTAATGCTTTCTACCAAATATATGCTTTAACATTTCTATAATTTCACTGTATGAAAATTGTCATACCATTACATTCTAGGGTAGACATTGTAAATATCTTACAATTAGATACCATGCCAAATTATGATTGGGCCCATCCAGAATATTTAGATGAATCATAACTTATTCGTAGATAGTTTTTGTAAGCCAGATATTTGGTTTTTCTAAAGACTAATAGATCACTTATGAAAAAATATCGTGATGTTTTTTTTTCCGGAACACTTGACTCCTAATCCGGACCGGATTAGGAGTGTTTGGATTATTTTAAAGAAATCCAAATAAACACTTTGGAAAGTAAGATTTTTGAGATTTTGAGATTACTTTCACCTATAGTAAATGAAGGACTTGCCTTCATTTAGTCAAGACAAGTTGATTCATTGCATAAATGAAATCATGAGTTCGAGTTGACAGGATGATCCATTTATATTATGTTTGCAAGTTCTATTGAAAAGTTACTTTTGATTTTTATGAGAGCTTTTAAAAAAGGTGTTTTTATAAAGAAGTTATAAAATATTTGTAGTGGGGACTTTACTGTGGCAAAAGTTAAAAAAATAGTGTGACAAACGTGATATACTACGGAGAATTTTTTGAATATTTTGGTATTGTCGATTTGTATATAGACAAAATTATCCTAAAAGTGAACTTTGAAATAATTACAAAATTATCACCGCCATAAGCCTCCCATAAGCTAGTCCAATGGAGTTTTTGACTTTGGGCTTTTTGGGGCTTTTTCACCGCTAGGCTACCGCCAAAAGCCAAAACTGAAAACAATGTAAAAAGAGCTTATGCTATTGAAAAGCCAAATGTACATTTTCAAAAGAACTTGCAAACAGTACCTTAACATTTTATTCCATAGTAAATGTCAGGTTAAGTGAACGTATGATGACCACAATATGAGTTATAGATATAACTTATCAGATAATAAATATTTGCTTTTAATTTAATGGATACTATTATAATTGATCAACATCACTATGAATGCATAAATAAGAGTGATTTATATTGATATATCAAGAACATAAAATTATACTACACTGTGAACAAATGTATTATATTCACTAAGTACATGGCTTGGCGTTAAACATCCTCCCGATCAATAAGTAAAGACCATAGCATGCAATTATTGTCCCTTATTGCATGATATTGATTTTGTTGTTATTACTGACTCTGATTCTCCAGATGTTTCTATGACTCCTGTACAGCCTGCAGATGACATTACTACGACTCCTGTATAGCCTACACGTGTCCTTCCACATCGGAGCACGCGAGGCATTGCGACAAAGAGGTTTTCTCCTGATCATATTCCTGGCTCACAGAGGTATCCAGTGGCTAATCTATCTAGGAGAAGAGAATCAATGTCAGCTAAGGCATTTATGACATCTCTGTATCACGAAGACATTCCGAGGAATACCGACAACGCACTCTTGGACCTGAATGGCAGAATGCGATGAAGATAGAGATGAATGCTTTGAGAGAAAACAAAACGTGGGACAAAGTGAAATTACCAGATGGGAAGAAACCTATGGAGTGTAAGTGGATTTACACTATCAAAAGGAAGGCGGATGGATCTATTGAGAGGTATAAGGCGAAGTTGGTGGCTAAGGGATATACTCAGACATACGGGGTGGATTATTCTGAAACCTTCTCTCCTGTGGCCAAGATTGACACTATCCAGGTTCTCTTTTCTATTGCAGCTAACCGTAATTGGCCCCTATATCAGCCGGACGTGAAGAATGCCTTTCTTCATGGTGACTTGGAAGAAGAGATTTACATTGGAAAACCACCTTGGTTCTCACAAGAAATTCGTCCTGGAGAAGTGTGTAAGCTAAAGCGAGCTTTGTATGGATTGAAGTAGTCCCCACGTTCTTGGTTTGGGAGATTCATACTAGTGATGAAGAAGCTGGGATATGTACAGAGTAATTCCGATCATACCCTCTTTACGAAAAGGAGGGACAAAAAGATGACATGCTTATTGATTTATGTGGACGACATGATTATTTTCGGGGATGGCAGAGCTGAGATTGATGCTTTGAAGAAGAGTTTATTCACAGAATTTGAAATAAAGGACTTGGGTATGCTGAGCTATTTCCTTGGTATAGAAGTCATGAGATCGAAGTTCGGGATTCACGATTCTCAAAGGAAGTATATACTTGATATGCTAGTTGAGACAGGGTTGTTGGACAGCAAACCAATAGACACTCCTATGATACTGAATCATGGTCTGGAGATAGTGGATGGTGCCCCAGGAGCTGACCGTGGACGATACGAATACCTAGTGGGGAAACTGATCTATCTTTCTCATACTAGGCCTGATTTTTCATATGCAGTTGGCTTGGTGAGCCAATTCATGCATAAATCACAAAAGGACTATCTTGATCCAGCGTTGAGAATCATGAGGTACTTGAAGGGTACATCAGACACTGGGTTCATGTTTCGTCGAAATGGATATTTACGAATGAAAGCTTACACTAATGCTAACTCGGCTGAAAATCATGTTGATCAAAAGTCAACTTCTGGATATCTTATGTTCATTGGTGGAAATTTAGTAGCATGGCGGAGCAAGAAACAGAAGGTAGTTGCTCTATCTAGTGCAGAGGCAGAGTTTAGAGGGATAGCCCATGGGGTGATCGAGATCTTGTGATTGCGAATACAAATGAGTGTACTTGGCTTCAAGCCAGATTCACCTTGCCCCTTGAGATGTGACGACAAGGCCGCGATACAGATATTAGAGAACCCGGTTCAGCATGATTGAACCAAATACATTGAGATAGACCGACACTTTATTAAGGAGATGCTTGAGAATGGGGTTATCACCTTACCCAATGTGAAGTCTGAAGACTAACTGACTGATGTATTGACGAAGGTCGTAGCTGGACGAGTTTTCCATGAGACTATGTACAAGTTGGATATTGGTCATCTCAATACTCAACTTGAGGGGTAGTGTTAGTTAAGGTTTAATTTGGGGAAGATTTGACCATATCTTCCCCTCCTTAACTCCCGAGATTATGATTCCCATAATCTCGGGATTGCATAAATGGAAAATGTGTGACCCTTGGAGAGGAAATACTCTATATATTATAAATGTACTGTACAAAGAAGTAAGAAGAAAAGGAGGAAGAACTTTTTCTCTTCCTTGGATGTAGGCATAGTCTAACCACGTAACCCTTGTGTTCTTGTGTGTGTATGTGTTGATTCACGTGTCTTCATTAACCACGAATTAGATATGGTTACAACGACTTAACCACCTACGAAATCAAAAATTAAAACTGCAACAATATCTTTTCTAGACCATTTCGCTTCATGTGAAGAAGGGTATGGAGAACAACATTAAGCAAACTCTCATCAGTTGGGAATTTTGAGGTGATATTGTGAGAGTTGGGAAAAGGATAAAAATCAATTGGGTCAAGTCAAGGAATTATTTTAGGATCAACTCCAGGGGCTTTATTGATCCCCCTAACTTTATGTTTCCAAATTTTCGACTCACAAACCACAAAGGGAAAAAAATGAAGGAGAAAGTATTAAAGTCGAGGAATACGTACTCTTTGTTTCCTCATCTGCTCCTTCGCTTCTGAGCGATTTTTAAGATCCGCACAACCCAGAAAGTCGAGGAATATCCTTTTAGCCGTCTCATAACCCAACCCACTCGCAATTATGGCAACCTTTAGGAATCCCGGATAATGAAATCACATCGGTGTGGCGGATCCACCTTGGTGCTTGGGGGAGCCGAAGCACCTCCCAGCCACCCAGAAAAATCAATATGTAGGGATGAATCAACCTTTGTTGCCATGAAGGGTGGCGAGGGATTGTGGAACGTCGCTTGGGATGCCCGACCGGTGCATTGGCTGCATCATCTAGATTTGGCTTGAATCTTTTTTGGGGTTTGTACTGGACTGGTGACAATGCAGACGATTGATAGTGATAAGACCGAGCCGATTTCTATTGAGGAAGTCGGAAGGGATAAATCATCAAACTATAGAATCAACGGTGTGGAAATGGTATGTTATTGACTACTGATTTGGAAATTACTTTTTAAAAAAAAAAATTATTGGGCAGGCGACCTTCTCCACCAAATATTTTTTACAAACAAATGAAAAGCCCAAACTAAACTAGATCTAGATAAAAAAATCTCTAGTTGATTGTTTTTGAGATTGCAGCCCATTCGGTTGGCATCTTCCATTGCCCATTTTATATCTGTTTCTTTCCTCATCCATCCAGGCCCATTCTGCTCCCTCCATCATCAAGCAGCTAGAGACTGCTTGTATATACTTCAGCTCTTGGGCAGAGAACCTCCACAAGGAAGATCGCACGAGTAGCCAGATTCTATTGTCTTGGCTATTCTCTTCCTGCTTATTTATCCATCTCCCAGCAACTCCCAAGCAGGTTATCAGTAAGAGGGATCCAAAAATTAAGTCATCAACAACAAGTGGAAATAGTCCAAAAAAATTAAGTCATCATCAACTATAGACCAACAATGATTTGGCTAGCAACAGAGCAATGAGCTTTTAATAATTTGTTGAATAGTCCAGCAATGTTATCTTGGCCGGAGGTGCTTGCTAAGTTAGCTTGCACCTCCGTATAACAGTAGACCACATGAGGATATGTAGCTTGAGGGATCTTGGTAGTCGAGGAAACCTTTTTGTAATCTACATTTGCTGAACGAAGACCATCTTTTTGTTCTCGTGGCCTGCCTTCTTGCTTCCATCAATCAGCAATTCCTCCAGCAACACTATGAAAAGCAGTATTGATCAAGAAGTCATTTATCAACAAATGAAAATAGACCAGTCTTTTTTGTCAGCAAGAGAGCAATGAGATTTAACAAGTTGTCGAAAGACCCAACAATGTTCCTTGGCCGGAGGTACTTGCTAAGTTAGCTTGCACCCCGTATAACAGTAGTCCACGTGAGGATCCATAGCGTGAGGGATCCTTGAAAGTCGAGGCCTCTTTTTTACTGAACGGGAGCCATCTTTTGTATTTTTGTGGCTTGCTTTTCCAATTCTATAAGTCAGCAACATCAGAAACATTAGGCAAAGCAACTCTGATTTTTTAAGACATTTGCAACCTTTGATCCCTTCGTAACATAGTGAAAACATGCTTTGGCAGCGAGTTTTCTGTATAAAAGTTATGATCACTATGTTCATAGCCCCATTTGGCTAAATATACAGCAGGGTGGAGGGATTCCTAATCGCGCACAGTCAGCTTAACAAATCTTGATTGCAGTAGTAATTGTTGGTGTTTGAGGATACACCCAAATCCATCCATGGACATTTATCCGTATCCCCTTGAAGCGGATATGCCATCGAGGGAGGAACACCCACCTCTATAGGTTGAGTTTGAGCCCTCAAATATCGTCTCAGGCAGATATTGAGTGCTTCAAGATCATTAATTTTTGCTTTGACGATGGATGTAAAGGCCTCAACCAACATGCCATCATGATCAAGAAGAATCCCCCCAATTCCTGCTTCATCAGTTTGGCAAGAATATTTAGAAAAATTGAGCATAAGGCAGTTGGTACTCGCATTCCAGATCTCCCTCCTTCTCTGCACAGTGTTAGATGACCGTATTGTCTCTGCAGTTTGCTGGATCAACCTCCACAGCTCATTAACTTCCAATACTACTGAGGTTGGATTTAAAGACACCCCATTGTATTTAATCTGACAGCGGTGTTTCCAGATGCACCAATAAATAATCAGTGGAACTAATCTTCTGGATTTTTTATGTGTAGACCCTCCCTGCATATTGTTCCATTGAGCCAGTCTTAGAGCCACTAGAACGTTATCTGACGGTATATTGGACTGCTTCTCGAAGTGATCCCAAACATATTTTGCTAACTCTCCAGAGGACATCAGATGTTCTGTTATTTCCTCTTGAGGCTGAGCCTGACAGCAGACACAACAAGATCCCATAGACATGCCCCTCTTTTGGATTCATTCATCCACAGAAATGGCATTACTCAGAGTTCTCCAGACTATCAGACTGATCTTCAACGGGATCTTAGAGTCCCAAATCTGAGAAAACAACCGTGATTCAGTAGACTTATGCCTCACAAGCTCCCATGCTGAACGAAAATTGAATTTGCCAATTTGGAAATTTACTAATGATTCTCAAATAAGATTTCGTTTTAATCTTACTGTTGCACAGGTTGTAGCAGATGGGTGGTGTTGGTTCTGGGCAATTGCGTACTTGGCATGCTTGATTGATGAGAAAAGTGCACCTAATGAATTAAGAGCTCTGGTATATAGATTTTCATGCATGGTTGGTGGTGGTGTTTTGCTTTATTAATAATATTATGATATTGAAGAATGTTATATCGGTTGTTCAAGAGCTGTTTCATATGCCTAATATGCGTTTGATTATAATAGTTTCATGACATTTGCTGATTTAAATATAATTAAGAGCTCAAGTATTTAGATGCTATTGCTGATTACTTATTAGTTACAGTTGTGTAGGTTTATTGATGACTATTTCAATGTGTACGTGGAAAGGATTCAGAGTCTCAATATAAAGCAATTCCAAGTATGTGCACACCCCCACCCACACCACGCGGGAGCATACACACACATGTTAGTGTGTGTGTGGGACCCCCTATTTTAGAATGTGAGAGAGTGTGTGGGGTGCCGTAGGCCCTGGGGGTGCTTTATATCATTTTTGAGAGATTCAACATCCTTATGTGTGGTGAACAACTACTAATGTCATCACATGTTCTTGGGTTAGTTTTTCTCGTGACAAAATTTGTTCCTTTAGACACGACCATGAATCTACATCACTCAGACCAGGTCTATTGGACTAACTTCTATTTGAAGGGAGCCCATATGTGTCTATATGAAGGAAATAAGCTCAGGCAGTTTTGTAAAAGTGGCTCATTACGGTGAAGAATATGGAAAAGAAGATGAAAGTTGCATCAATGTCCTGTTCCATGGTTATGGCCATTATGAGATTCTGGAGACTGTATCATCCAATTCAAGTTTGAAAGTAGTAGCAAAGTCTGTTAAAAGCTTTGAGTTAAGAACTAGTTGCAGTGTACTTTCTCTGAATTTCTTCATTGGTAATAAACTTCAATTCCAATTAGAGTGTTCATGATCATGAATCGCTCATGGTTCTTGGTTCTTCACCAACTTGTTTAGTATTATCCTTGCAACCACTCAATCATGAAACAAAAATGTGTAATCGGTAACATCATCTGTTACCGATTATTGAAAACGAAGTTCTTCTACTGATAATAATTTGATGAATCTGACCATAACTCGGGCGACATTTAATACAGCAAGAGAAGCAAATAACTTGATCCATGTTTCTCCTTCTTGGCCTATATCTAGGAGGAGAAGACTATATATAGGAGGGGTAGGATTGCGTCTCCTTCGAAAGTTTGCAATGGTTCATGAATGCATTGAGGTGGATTCAATGAAACAATAGGTAACGGTCAAATTCATGGTTCTGATTGGAAAGATATTGAATCAGACGAAAGGCGTTTCATGAACATTGAATGTGCAGTTAATAGGTTTAATTTTTTTTATAACGTAAGTAAGGCTACCTTGGTAGGTAAACCCAATACCCTACCGCAATAGTCTACAAATCACGATAACGAGGTATGACACACTTGCCAAGTTATATGTGACAGGTTCATGATGCTGAGGGATTTTGAACACATGACCTTTTAAGTGCAATTGTCACTCTTAGACAATTAGGTCAACCCCTCTCTGACACTTAATAAGTTTAATTGACAGACCTGCATGGGAATTCAGTAGAAGACGGGCGGTGAGGAGAGAAGAAGTTTGTGGATTATGAACGTCTTCGTTGTGAACATTCAATTCGGCATACAATTTGTATAAGCATCCGTCTGGTTATGGAGGAGAGAATAAGGAAAGACAATGTCGTGAAATCAATTCTGTATGCAAAGGAGAGAGAAGAATAACATGCGAAGTTTGCGCGCGACCCGAAAATCCATCCCATAACCTAATTTTACCACTGTGTTTTTTCATGTGTAGTCAACATTGTATTACAGGCTAATCCTTAGTGAATCCAACGTAATACCATCTTATTACGTCAAGTAAATGGACCCCAAGGGCATAATTTTCCCAAATACTAGTACTCACCTCAAGATGGCCAAAAACTAAACTAGCATCAAATACATTGATTTGAGTATGAGCATATTTCATGTAAAGGAGAAATGAAGAAATCTTCCAAGGTAAGTCCTTTACTCGTTACAGTATGACTTTAATTATACAAGTGTTCTATGCAGGGGTGAGGAAATTGGTTCTGCACAACGACCACACTTCTAGATTGTTATTGGTTGTACTAGAAAGCGCACCAGGAGTCAGCTCTTCTCGACACTCGCAAGGGCACGACAAGATTGGGACTTATGCATCTCAGTGGACGTAGTTGTAGTGAGAGCTTCAGGGACGACACCTTGTAGAGGCGTGATTCACAATTGTATAGATGCATGGGTACTTGGGTTCTCGGTCTCCATCGCGATTTTGTCAGTTATCGGAGCTGAGCTATGGTCCATTCTCTTCGGAATCACTCTTTCTGGTCATCTCAACCTGAAAGAGGCAATCGCTCAGTTTGATAGCCAAATTCCAGTGAATCTTATCCATGGTATCGGGGAAGACCAAACATGGAGTTAGTCCGAAGGACCAGTTCAGCACCCTCTTCTAAGCAGGCGGCGGGAGTATGCCACATTCTGCGATCGGACAACTTGCAGGCTAACTTCCTTGCGAAGGCCGGATTAGGAAACAATGGTCTTGGAATTAACTTTTTCCTCCGACAATTCAGTGCACTGGGAATCAGAGGCCTTTACCGGATTTCTATTTGCCACTTGACTACTCCGGATTTTGGGCATTTGCTAATCTTTCTGGGGGCAGCAGCTCTCAGATCGGGCTACTATTGCATCACCAACCTGCCTTGCTAAGGAATCCGCCAATCTGCTAGCACGGACCGTTGTCGACACATCCACTTCAACGCACCCGGGGACGTTGAAGAAGTTCTCACTCTCCTGCACGCATGGAGGGCAGACTGGAGTTGTGGGCCTGGGTCCTGGTCGATCGTTCCACATTTAGTTGTATCGAACTCAGCTGCTAGCATAAACAGAGATAGCCAACAGGAATCTTCGGATCTGATGAGGAGCAACACCGTTAGCACACAGATTGGCATTGTAGATTTTTCTATCTTTAAACCCCCATGAACAGGGGACTTATGTAATCTAGTTTTGGCTTATTGTTTCTATTGTAATAAAAAAAATTGGGTCAACCAATTTATATATGTAAATACCACTCTACATATACTTCCAAAAAAAATACCTTTCTACATATTAATGCAAATGCTATGTTAAAAAAAAAGTATGAGCATAACATGTAGATACATGTCCGACTTTACTTTGTAAGATCAACCCACTGTTGTTGGTCTCTGATACTGAATCCTTGCAATTTACCGACCAAATATACTTCGAATTTATACATTCAACACTATGCAAAACAACATGCAATAGATGGTGAGATGGATATTTCTTCCATCTTTTACCCACATTTACTGAAAAACACATACCAAAGAAATGTATAATAAAAAAAGGAAAAAAAAAATAAATGTATAATAACAGGATAGATTATGGTTTCCAATCCTGAATATCACCATGTTGATATGTTTATGACTTTTCTCCCCAAAGGATTCCTCTCTTCATCTTCACCTCATTTTGTATATTTGTGCTTCAGACTGCAAACTTATCGAGTTCCACTTCACCTCATTTTGCAGATTTGTGCTTCAGACTGCAAACTTATGGAGTTCCGCACAAACTATGGAACGGTGCGGGCTCTCTTCTGAACTGTTTGCACAGCAACATCATCAATCAAGAATTGAATGGGCATGCTGCTAACTTCACTATTAGACTTATCGAACATTTGGTTCAACCTACTCTTTCAGGTAATTGTCAGAAGCAGCCTAAAACAAAAGATGTTACATATGGCGTGTGCTACAAAATAGAAATGCAAATCAAAGAGGGAACTTGCTGGGGGTGACAAAAAGTTATCTGGTCTTGTGTATCTTGTCATCTGTTCTCATAGAATTTCACCACCTTTGGCACATTCAATCAGTCTCAATACATAACTAAGGAGATGGATTGAATGTAAACAATATTTGAAATCCATGTTGATGACCTTTAAATGCGTGTGTTCCCATCTAATCATCATTAGATGTACGCTTCTGCTTCTTCCATTTGTAAGCCACCTCCAGAATCTTGAGATTTGTTGTTTGAGTTCCTTCAGGGGAAGATAGTCGATATATTCCTCGTACCTGGAATGATCAGTTTTAATAGTTCACAAACAGAAAGATGAATCTCGATTCAATAGATTAACATATCAAAGTCCAAACAAGAACATGCAGAAGTAATGAATTCCGCAATCAAGAGGGGGTGTCGTTTTCTAAAGTGTGAAAGGGAAAAAGTTATGCTAGTAATGGTGAAAGCAATCAAGAACCCTAGGAGTGCCTTATGCAAGACTTCTATAATGGCTGCTGCTGATATTTTCAAGCCATTTGGTGAAAAGTTGCTTGAGCCCACCTCCGATTCCTTTAGCCAGATGGTAAAGATATAAAAATACCCAGCTTAGTTTTCTGAAGGAAGTCTGAGTTTAGACGAGTTGTTGAAGGAATCTATCAATATTCAATCCTCTTTTACATATACAGCTGCTGCAGCTATTGCTGAAAGCTTCTCAAGACAAGAAATTTGTGTGTGAAGAAGCAGATAAGGCATTATCAGCAATGGTGGATTCTATAGCCCCCCTTCCTCTGCTTCACAAGCTCGCTTCATATGCTCGTCACACCAATCCCAGAATCAGAGCAAAAGCTGCAGTTTCCATATCCCGCTGCGTCTCAAAGATGGTAAAAATCAGATTTGATCTAGCTCCTATACACAATGACAACGTATATTTGTGACCATATCTACTTTCGCAGGATTTAAAAGGAATGGAAGAATTTGGGTTGGATGTTTTGATAAAGATGGTTGCAAACCTGCTGAATGACAAGCTGCCGGATGCAAGAGAAGCAGCGAGGCGCACTGTGCTTTCAGTCTATGAAGCCTTGACAGAGACTGAAGAAGAGAAGCAAGAGTTCTGGCAAACCTTTTGCCAGACTAATCTACCTGCTATTCTTGCACAAGCTATGGTTAAACTTGCTGCTTCCTTTTGATGTGTGATCAATAAAAAGTTGGTTCAGATTTCGCAAATAATCTTGTTATCGTTAGATACACTTTTTATTCCTCAACATCAAAATGTTTCAGCACCATTTGTTTTCGTTTACTATAAAACAGCCTGAAGAACATTGTATACTCTCAGGTTTGCACAGTCAAATCACACGTAATGCCGTTTTTCAACATCACCAAGGGACACTTCCCAGCCTAAAAGTACACCAAATAAAAGCGTCCTACTCCTGCCTAAAGTTTGAGTTGCCCTCTCTTCACTTTGCAAAACCAGAAACGTTTCCAAAATTAGTACAAGTTCAATTTGCAGAAGAACAGCAAACAAATGAAGAGATGAAAGATTTGCAACTAATCACCTCGTCATTACTGACGGTTTTCCCCAACACCAGATAGAGGGTGCGACTAGCTCTCAGGTTCGTGCAGTCATATCACGTAATGCCATTTCAACATCAGTAAGAGGTTGTCCTGCGTAAAGTTTGAGTTGCCCTTTCTTCACCACAATTGTCCTCCCGGTCCACCATTTTGCTGCTTCATTTAATTCCTAATAACAGAGTTACATCAGCAATATGCAATCTTAAGAAAATTTGCTGGTTTGAAACAATAAGAGAGAAAACTAAGTGATCCAAATTGAAGTTCCAGCCTGATCAAGGCCTTACATTGACGGTTAATGGAATGACATCTGCTTCGAAGTCGGCCAGATCTTCGAAGAAAGATTCCACTACATAGCAGAAGTTGGTGGCATCAGCACGGTCCTCGAAAGCAACTATATGAGATATCTGATCACCTGTGGTTGAAATGCATTTCAATGTGTAAAGTCCTTCACCGCCCTCCCCATCACGGCCTCTACGCATAAGAACAACCTGAATTGTGATACTAGCTAGCATGAGCAGACTTCACAATGTCATATCAAAATGTGTAATGATGGACTTCCAGTTATGGCATATCAGAGAATAAGATAGAAGTACTAAAAGAAGGATATGACCGCAGGCTATGTAGAGAAAAAAAATAGATATTTTACTGGTTATGGGGCCTTACCAGAACATAAGGAAGATTACGCCACCAGACGTCCATCTTATTTCCACCATAAACTGTGGACGCATCATCATCAACTCCTTTGCTTCTTAAATCAGAAAGCTCGTCCGCGACGTGTGTGGATTCCAAAGCCCGAGATTGCCTCGAGCTGTAAGTATCACCATCACCTTCAAGGCCTAACCTCCCATCATTTTCCTTGGGAGCAATTCCTGTATGCTTGATGAATCAATAAAAATTGAAGTTAATGCTTGCAACAATGCGACTTTTAACTTTGTTTTGCTTGGGGCCACAAGCTGAATAAGCACTATCTAGCCTGATGAGAAGTTTTGAAGCCTTCTGTTCAAAGGCAAAAGATGCAATAATCCTTTAAAGAACTTGACACATGGAAATCCAGGCATCACGGTCAAAGTGATCAAATTAGACAAGAGGTAATAAAGACACTACCATTTATCACCTTTGATTTAGGTTTCGGTACACCCTTCCCCTTCCCCTTCCCCTTCTTGCTAGGCCCACTTTTTTCCACCTTCTTCTTGGTATTCCTGGTGAAATAGGTCTTTTCGGGGATGGATTCTTTGTCCTCTTCTAAAGCAGGAATTTGATCGGTAAACATCGGATCAAAGAGTTCCGACTGTTTCTTTCCATTCCCTAAATCATCTGCAAAACTGGCATCATTCAAACTCCTAAACAACTGATCTACAGTCTCCAGGTTTCCAGTTGCTTTAGATATATTATTATCCTTATCACCTGAACCTGTAAAACCTTTCGGTTTCTCTACTGGACCACCGAATGAACCTCTGAACTTATACTTCTTCTTAAATAGCAATTTCCCCTTTTCCTCACCCGTCTCAACCTCAGCTACTATTTTATCATCACTCTTAATATGATCAATCGATGCAGCTACTTTCTTGACACGCGCATTTTGTAACTTCTTTCTCAACTTAACCAACCGATTATCAACCTCCTCACCTATATCATTTCTATGATAGTTCACTCCATTATCTTCCTCACTATCCTCACTAGCAGGAGTGGCCTTCTTTTTCTCCAATCTTTCTTTCTCCCTTGCCTCCCTCGCCATTGCCCGAATTTCTTCAATTTTATTCTCAATTTCCAACCCATCCATATACATTGAGTCCGCACCCTTAAATGTCAATGCAACATCTGATTTACATTTCCCATTTCCTCCCGCCCCAACAAGTGAATTTCTCTCATTCCTATTCAAACTTTCGGTATCATTATCAGTACCAGATAAACCGAAAACCCAAATAGTACAGACAGTCTCGAATACATAAGCACCAACCAACCATAACCCAAACATCAAGATTTGTTTTTTAGTTAATATTCCAACTCTTTCATCTGTACTAACCCCTGCTAAAACCGAAACATCAACCTCCCGAACTTCCTCTAATTTATCCTCGTCATTTCCAGCTTCTGGTTCTTCAGACTCATGAATTTCCTCAATAGCAACAGATTCTTCCGTTCCATCATCGGGTGGCGAGAAAACGGGAATCACTGGTTCTGCAGACGGGAATTTCGGGATAACGGGTTCTTTTAGGGTTCTGAGGATTTTCCGGCGGAGAAAATTTCTCCGGCTGTGTCTCGATGAAAAGCCAGTGGAGACACAGGAAATCGATATAATCGGTTTTCTGCAATTGAAGTAAGTCCCGGATATCCGATGACTGAGATGATGCTGGAAGTCGGAGGAGGAGGGTGCAGCACAGTGCAAAGCCGCCATCTTGCCATGGAGAGGCTGATCACGCTGTCTTACTCACGCAATAATTCGTACGAATCAATTTTTGATTTATTTTTATTATCTTATGATCAAGTTAATAGTCGACAATTTTTTTACTGTATTTTCTCCGACAGTGAAAAATCGTAGAGTTTAAGAGTTCAAACAATTGGTGTCGTCGTCGCAGCCTTAGCCGATTCAGCTACCGTCCCTATCGTTATCGCCTCCGACTTTATTGCCGTCTCATTCACCGACTTCTGTGCCATCATCGCAACCGCCTTCGCCTCCAAAGCCGCACGCCTCGTCGTCCTGTGCAACAATATTGTGAAACCAGGCAATTTTTCATCCGATGCAGCCCTCGACACTGCACTCGAAGATCTTGTCGCAGCGACTGCCGCCTTTGACTTTGTAACTGTTGAACACCATGACCCGACATGGCCCGACAGGTTTAGTCTGGATAACCTCGACGCCACTAATGCAGCCCGAATTGTCATCGTCTTTTGGAGTTT
>JAOYMZ010020584.1:0-18456 GCA_025802335.1 Pinguicula primuliflora
TGTTCCACATAATGTTATTACTGTTTATTGTGATAGCCATAGTGCTATTTGTTTGACCAAGAATGATATGTATCATGTCAAGACCAAGCATATTGATATCAAGTACCATTTCATCCGTGAAGTCGTTGCTGAAGGAATGATTATTGTGGAAAAGATACATATTGACGAGAATCCAGCAGACATGCTTACAAAGTCATTATCTAATACAAATTCAAGCATTGCTTTGACTTGGTTGGTATTCACGGAGCTTAGCACCCTTCGGAATTTATGGAAAACAGTTCTATGGATGTAGAGTCAAGGGAAAATTTGTTAGAATATGACTCTAATTAGGACTCTATTTATTTGTACTTATAAATATGTCCTTATGTACTTGTACTCAGTGACACTTCATAATAGAATTATTTTCCCGTGGTTTTTTTTCCTCTCTATATTGGGGAGGTTTTTTTCACGTTAATTCATGCATCTCTTATTCTCCTAGACCCTAACACTAGCAGGTATAAAGAAAATCAAAGATGTATTTTATATACTAAAAGTAGTACATAATTTGTTGAGTGTGGGTTTGCTTCATGAAAATGGATATCAATTCATGTTAAAAGATGGAAGATGCAAGATGTAATATATTTGATCCTTCTGGTGAGTTGTTATTTTCTATTCCGATGGTTAACATAAACCAGCTAATCCAAGTTTGCCTCTTGACTTTCGGCGCAGAGATTCCCTTTATGTCCGCTTTTGAATCTTAACAGAATCTCAAATTTGACAAAACTTGTTTACATGGAAAAAACAACATATACCACATTATCATTAATGGACATTCTTTTTCAATCCAGTTAGGCCCAATTCTGAGCCCAATTTGAATCCCCATCTAACAATTCATTGATTTCATTCACTTTTCCTCCTCAGTCCTCCCTCTTCCCTGCATCGCTTCAGGCGAGTTCTTTTCGACTGTAGAGCCCTGTTGTTCTTCATTGATATAATCTTATTAAAAGTAGAGAAACAATATTACATCTGAAGAGAACTAATGCTTTTGGAAAACAAGAACTTCCTTTTATCATTTCTAAGTTACAATGGGGGCTATTTATAGCCAAAACTAAACAAACATAATCCCTTAAATTATGGTATTCATATGTATGAATATGACTAATTGTGGACACCTAAGTGTGAACAAATGAATTGACTAATAATCTAGACAATTGTAAACTCATGACTAATAATGTGAACACATGACTAATAGTGTGAACACTAAATAACACTCCCCTCAAGTTAGGTTGTCGGTTTCTGACACCTAACTTGGACAAAATATCATGAAATACTCGACCATTGACAATATTGGTAAGGATGCAACCAGTTGATCTTCAGATCGCACAAAAGGTAAAGTCACAATCTTGTCATCCAGCTTTTCCTTTGTGAAATTCGATAGATGTTGATAAATTATGTGATGTTGATCATATGTTTTTGCTGTTAATCTTGAGTTTAGTCATGGTTAACGTTAGTTCTGTTATAAGAGAAGATGTTGACGGAAGATGTGCTATTTTGTTGCCATCTGTCCCATATGTGTATAAAACATTTTGGGCAATAGAAATTAGTAATCTTCCTCCTACACCCCAGACCCTGCCTAAGGGCAGGATTTACTGAGTATGTTTGATTTAGTTTGGTTAATCTTCCTCTTACCGTTTTTGTTTCCTCTTCATGAAGGAAAATCGAATACCTCTATTATAACCGTCACAAAATCTTACTCCCAATTCAATAATCAAAATACATAACTCTCTAAACTATGTCCTACAACTATCATTGGTATCAGAGCTTCTATGGCATCAGAGAATCCTGGAGTTCAATCTGTCGTTGGGTCTGCCGCACCATTTTTCACCGATGAAGGTTACCAAGTTTGGGCAATAAAAATGAAGGCTTATCTTAAAGGTCAGCTTTTGTGGGAAGCTATGGAATCAAACGTTGAACCTATCCAACCCAACGCCAATAACGTAAATCAAATGAAGATGTATGAAGAAAAATATCTCAAAGGTTTAGAGCCATGAGTGTACTTCATCAGTCAGTTGCAGAATTTGTGTTTGGTAGAATTATGGATTGCAATACTGCGAAGGAAATAAGGGATGAATTGGAACATATCTTTCAAAGTAATGCTCGAACTAAACAGGTGAAATTATTCAATCTTCGCAAGGAATTTGAGGTGACATTTATGTTGGAGAATGAAAAATTGAAGGAGTATATTGATAGATTGATGAAGATTGTGAATCAAATTCGGTTGTTGGGAGAAAAGATAAAAAAAAAGACGCATAGTTGAAAGATTATGATTACGTTACCAGCTAAATTTGAAGCGAAAATTTCATCTTTAGAAGATGTATATGATGTTTCAGAAATGTCAGTTTCTGATTCGGTTAGTGCCTTGGAAGCAGCTGAACAAAGAATGGCTTTTAGAGAGTTTAATAAGTCTGGAGCTAAAGCATTGTTGGCTCAAAAATTCAGTGGAAAATTTGAAGGGAGATTGGATAAATCAGAGAGTAATATGGATGGAAAGAAAAGGAAAACATGAGATAAGAAAGATGCAATGAAGAAGGATCAAGGGTCTTCCTCTATGTGATGAAAAAAGGTGGCAAATTTCTACCGTGTATGCGTTGCGAGAAGACTAATCATTCTGAGAATTCTGTTTCTTCAGTTCGGATGCACAGTGTCGAAAATGCAAATAATCTAGTAATATGGAGAAAGTATGTTTGGAAAATAAAATTAAGTCACAAGGACAACAAGCTCAGACATCTGAAGTATTAGAATTACCAGATGATCATGTTTTTGTTGCTTCTGTAGATACTGTGACAGGTGATTCTTGTAATGCTTCTAAAAAATGGTTATTAGACTCGGACTGTACACATCATATGACTCTAGAAGTTAAGTGTTTCAGCACCTTGTCAAAATCTCATGGTTATACAGTGATGATTGGAAATGGTTCTCAGATGAAGGTAGAAAGAAAAGTTGAAGTTAACACACTAGCTGTTAGAATATGACTCTAATTAGGACTTTATTTATTTATACCTATAAATAGGTCCTCATGTACTTGTACTATGTGACACATCATAATAGAATTGTTTTCCCGTGGTTTTTTTTCCTCTCTACATTGGAGAAGCTTTTTCCACGTTAATTCTTACATCTCTTATTCTCCTAGACCCTAAAAAGTGTATCGGAGCAAAAACTCCTTTTCACGGCCAAGAATTTTTTTTACTATCCGGCATCAATTTTTTTCAGACCTGCCTCTTGCCGTTCCAGCATTCCCGTCCTCCCGTGCAAATTTACCGACACTTCCTTGCCGTTGCCGAACCGACGCTGACTGTCGTAGTCTGACCTATTCTCCCCTGCCACCGACCAAGGCAGTTTGACTTTCACTGTGTCTCGGATATACTTAACGTTACTCTTATATAGATCATAGATGGTTTTATTGAGTAGAAGGGATCAAGTACAATGGAAGACACGCTGAACCAAGATTGAACTTATTCTGAAGAGACATCCTATTTTTGCTTGTGGGAGACGTGTGAAGATTTTGATTGAAGAGGGGATAATCTGTTTTGAGCAATTCAAGGAATTTTGTCTTTTTTTTGCTTTTCAACAACTCTAACAAAGATTGAGATTTTGTGTTTTCTTTCACGACAAGGAAGGAGGGATACTTGGTTTTCATAAATTCACAAGGAATTCATTTTTCCATTCAACCAGCACCTCATGTCGACGAAATGTGATATCTCCAAATTTGATGGAAAAATCAGTTTCTCTATTTAGCAGGTTCAGATGCAAGCAGTCCTTACACAGCTTGGTGTTCGAAAAGTTTTGAAACCCAAGCCCGAACTGCTGAATAGTGGGAGGATCTTGATGAAAAAGCATTGTCCGCCTTGCAACTTAGTTTGTCATAAGATGTTTTGCGTGAAGTCATATACGCAAAATCTGTCGCAGAATCGTGGAGAAAATTGGAGGAGCTTTATATGACCAAGAGTCTCGCAAACAAGCTTCGCCTCAAGGAGTGTCTGTATACAATTCGTATGGCGGAAGGTACATCTATTCAGTCACATCTTAATGAATTTAATTCTATTTGTGTGGATTTTGAGAGTCTCGATGTGACAATTGAGGATGAAGATAAGAATATTTTGTTGGTTGTTTTTTTGCCTACTTTCTTTAAACATTTTAAGAAAATTATGCTTTATGACAATCATACTACGCTCACCTTTGAGAATGTTAAGTCAAATTTGCTATATAAGGAGAAATTTGATGTTGATTCTCGTTCTGATTCTAAGGGTGAGGGTCTGATTGTTCGAGGTAGAACTCAGCGAACAAAAGAGGGTTAGTTTTTCTACTTCAACTCACTGCACTAAAGGCATTCTGGATTATATTCATTCTGATCTTTGGGGTCGTTCTCCTCATCCTTCACTTGGAGGTTGTGAGTATATGATTACTTTTATTGATGATTTTTCTCGCAAAATATGCCTTTACTTCTTGAAGCAAAAAAATGAGGCTTTTTCTACTTTCAAATTGTGGAAAACCTTTGTTGAAAATCAAACTAGCAGAAAGATCAAGAACTTGAGAACTAACAATGGATTGGAATTCTATAGTAGTGAATTTAATACTTTCTGTGCTAATCATGGTATTGCAAGACATAAGACTGTTCCAGGTACTCCTAAGCAAAATGGTGTTGCCGAAATGATGAATCGTACTATTATGGAGAGAGCTCGTTGTATGCTTTCCAATGCTGGCCTATGGGAAAAGCATAGTTTGTGAGATGAGACTGCTGCTATGGCTTACTATTTGATTAATCGCTCCCCTAATTCGGCGATTGATTTTCAGAGCCCAGACAGAGGTGGGTCTGTTTTCTAACATGGTAGAAAACAAGTTCAAGCATGAGGCGAAAGCAGTGGAGAACTAGAGAACCGAAATAAGAATGAAGGAGATGATGAACCGAATAGGCGAATACCAACAAGAGTAGTGATATTCCCAAGAGTAGTCTCAAGTCCTGCTATATCCTATATCGATCGGAGCCTCCATGAGGAACTTTCATGCGCCATTTGTTTGGAGATATATGCTATGAGCCATGTATAACGCCATGTGGACATAGTTTCTGCAGAAAATGTTTAGGTTGCAACCGATAAGTGCGGAAAGAAGTGTCCTTAATGTCGTCAGCTTATCAGCAGCAACGGGAGATATTGGACGGTGAACACAGTACTCTGGAATACTATTCAGTTGTTATTTTCCCAAGAAGTGGAAACAAGAAAAAGTATTGCTTCTGCCACAGATGGTGTTGAACTTCCCAGGGTATTTCCATCAAGAACTAGAGTTCATAATAGAGGAACAGAGTTATTCAGTCTTTAAACAGTCCTGAGAAAGCAGTGTTCCTAAGGCCACTTTGGCTCTAAGACTTCTAAGGGAAAAATTTGTGAAGGTTTTCAGGGGAACTCCATTAGGTCTGGAACATGCAGCCAACCTCTAATGTCTGGTGTTTATAGACACCAGACTTCCAATGTGTGGTGTCCATTAATCTTGTTTTAATTTCAAATTTACACCACCGGGCTTCTAAAGACCGGTGCATATTTCTAACATTTTTGGAACCCCGGTGCATACCACCGGCCTTCCAAAGGTTGCACGCTAATTTACAAAAAGTGGGTTCACAACATGGCAGAAAACAAAATTTGCCCTCACTTTAGGGTTTAGTTTGTATAATCGTTTTTGCTATTAATAAAATTAAAAATTGGTCAAAAAAAATACATGCTCAAGGAATCAAATTCAAAGAAAAGAACAAAACCCTATGGAATTATACGAGCACGATTTTCTCCTTTTACAGTTTTAGCTTCCCGCTCGAAATCACAACACAAGCGGCGACAGATGGACACTGTCGTCGCACCAGCTCCACGGCCGGTGCCTGCAACACACACACAAGTGGCCCTCACTACAATCCCACCTGGGTATCAATGGTGCTATCAGTATCAGGAAGGCAGGGTAATCCGTATTCACACTGAGCCGCCCACATCTCCTGGCGACATAGCCATTCAGGCAGGGACTGTCGAAGCCGTTGCACAACCAGCGGCCACTGTCAATCACATATCCACAACCAAACAGTCCAAGGCTTCAAGAAAGAAGACAAAAACAACTACTGTTTATCTGCTGGCCTCAACTTCAGAGGCGCCTTCTAACAAACCAAACTTCAGGCAGTGTCCATGGATGCTACTACAAAGCCCGCTCCCATAGCTGCTCGCATACCTACAATCAACCAATCCACGGCTAGTGCCTGTAGGAATGCAGAAATTGCTACTCAAACTCCGGCTACAGCTTAGAGTTGCACCCAAAAAATAAAAAGGAACTCAATTGGCACACGCTCACGAACAATTGTCACTCACTCCACTTCACAAATTTCCCAAGTCTATGGTCTAGAGCAACAATCCACCAAACAACATCAGTTGATGGTAAAGTTATTGTCCTACACTTTTCGCAACATTCAGATCGGAGAGGACGAAGGTATGCCTTTGTGATATATTCCAAACACATGGATCTTTACTAACTGCTTGACAAACTTAATGCAACCTGGATTGGCTACTTTAAACTGGAATTTTGTCAGAGCAGAGAATATTTGCAATCCAATGATATATCTGCACAGTTTACACCTAACCGAATGTGGCTACACATATTGTGACCCTGATTGAATAGAGCTGCAACTGTTGATAAGTTTCAATTTTGCCCTGAGGGAAATGCAGGCAATTGGTTGAACATGTGTATTTTGGGTTCCCCCACACCATTTTTGTATCTAGATTCAATATACACGATTGTGCAGTCTGCTTGATATGTTGATATCACTGCTACCAGAACTGAAGGAGGTGAGATCCTCTTAATTATTCCAAACACAATTCAGCTGACACGGCTTCTACAGGATCAGGACACATCAACAAGAATCTGCCTTTGTAATGAAAGACCATAGCGTTTACTAGGAGGAAAAAAACTAGATGCGCATGGATAGCAATCAATAATACATCTTTACATTACCGGGAAGATAAGTTGTTTAAAGCTATTGCAGAAAATATGGGGGAACTAATTCAGATGGATCCCAACACTAGTAACATAAAGGGTATGAGATTTGGAAGATTATAACTCCTCACCACTGCAACAGGATGGATCAATAAACGTATCACAGTTGAAAGAAAGGTACATTCATAATTAGCGTTAAGGAAGAGGAACGGCCCAGCATAACACCAAACTGGTGAAACAACTCATGGCCACCCTTGCAAACCTTGGAGAAGCCATAGAGAAATCTTGCTGTTCTGGTGGGTACGACGCCTAAAGCTGCCAGGGCTGATGGCTTCGTGGATTTCAAGAAACCGCACCAAATCCACTACAGGCTTAAGGTTTCATGGTCTTAAACACCAACGAATTGATGGAAGTGAAAATGATAGAAATGGAGGCAAGCTACTCATATGAAATAATAAACTTAATCATTGAAATCTGCCACCAACAAGCCACAAAAGAGTAGCAAGCTAAAATTCAGGGACTCTTGGACCAACCTGCATCAAGCCATGGTGGAACTGCCCCTAAAATAACTATAGAATCATCCGAGCAAACTGAGAATGTTCTCGTTGTTGTCTCACATACTGATCATGCAGCTATGGTTGATACTAAGGAGCATTCAGCGATTATGGAAAATACTGAAACTAGTCTGCCTGAGGGCCTATCTTGTGCGAAAAATATTGAAGTTCCCTCGTGACAGGATGCTATGACCAACTGCACTGCAATTGCTTCGGTGAGAAAAGGGTAGTATCAGTAGGATGAGAGAATGTCACCAGCAATAAGAGTCCGTATGAGTGAAGAACCTTTAGAGGAGGATATCAGCCACAATGCCATGGCAGTTAGCCTCTCAAATTCAAAGAATCACCATACTATAGAAACCGAGGAAGATCAGCAGCAAGCTGCTGATCCTGAAGTAGTAACACTCGATTCCGCAACCTTGCCATCGCCAATTCAAAATTACCAATAATAGCAGCACCAGCAAATATACCATCAGCAACAGAACTGCATGCAAAGGCTGATCAACGGTATCAAACGATCAATGATCAGCAAGCTGCTATATGCTTGGAGTTAGAGACACCCTTTGACACTGGTATTCCCCCATTACCAAGTGAACCAGCAACAGAACAATCTTCAGGGAAGCAAGATGCTGACCTACTTGCTGCTGAACTTAGTGAACAACATCAAAACCGTCCACAACCACTATAAACAGGCCAACAAAAGCTGGGCAGACTGAGTTGAGGAGGAAGATCTGTGCTGCTCAATTTTGCCAGTAGGGCTCAACAGCTTTTTGTGTAGGAACCAATCCATCCCTCAGGACATTAATATACAATTGTGTGAGCAATATGAATGACAAAAGCAGAAAACTAGCCCAAGACGCAGCCAGCACAATCATAGAAAGAAAAACTAAGTCGTAGGATTCCTGCTTTGAGTTGCAATTGTATGTTTCATGACTATGCTCACTTTTGGGGCTAGTTTGCATAATTGATTTTGCCATTAATAAAGCCAAAATTTAATAAAAAAATACATGCTCAAGTAGTATTGTAGATGCAAAGGACCATCCTTGGCATAAGCAAGGAAACTAAACTCCAATACATGGATGTGGATGGTGGAGGAGAGGGATGTTATGCTCACTAACACTCTATGAGTTCATTGGGGAAGGAGAATGCAACTTTTAGTGGGACAAATGGATGAAGAGTCCTACTTTGGGACACATGACTCAAGTTACATTCCCAAGGCTCAAAGTAAGGGACTTCATTCGAGAACAACAATGGGTGAAAGGGAAGCTAGAGTAACAACTATCCTACCCTTTTGTGCAAATGGTCATGGATGTATCTTTGCAAGAGGATAATGATATTTGCATTTGGATACCTACCAGTGATGAAAATTTCACAATCAAATCTGCATGGGACATCATAAGGTGAAAATCACACCTTCTAGAGACTTCTTATGATCTTGGCACAAGCATATATCATCTAAGATGAGCATACACATGTGGAGAATGATACACAATATTTTGTCCGCAGATGACAAACTTGGAAGTAAAGTTATTACAAATGAAGTTCAGTGTGCTATTGTGGAAGATTTTAAAAAATGTAGTGCCTGTGGATATGAGAATCAAACAAACTAGTGTACAAATTTTGTCAAAATGTGCATGTTGCGTACAACAACCGCAGGAAGAGACTTTGGATCACTTGTTCTCGACTGGAGAGATTGCAGAGAAAACATGTAATTTCTTCGGAGATTACTGCAAACTTCCCCAGTTCACTGCTACATTGAGTATGTGTTTGGATAACTGGTTTAACTGGAAAGGCATTAAGACTACTACGACAGATCGTTCCTATGAGCATCTGCTAGCCAAAATGGCTAAACAAATGCAGTGCAGTGTACCAGGATGAGGTGATGATAGATAAAAAGGTGACTGGATATGCTATGCAAATGATAAAGGAAATTCTGCGGAGCACGCTTATAAAGGGCACAACAACTGCACTGGATGATCACATAATACAGATGTTTGGACTTACGTTGAGACTTGTGCAACTGAGGCCTATGAAAACAATAACAGTGAAACCAGCCAGTTACCTGAAAAATGAGGCCAACAGATTAGTTACAACATGTTACTGTGAGTCAGGATCAGAACAAGTGGGGATTGGTGGAGTGATTTACACTTAGCATGGGGAACTGGTTGAATAATTCACATATAGATCGAGATATTCATAGGATTCCATGTTAAAAGCAATCTATGCAGGGGTGCGGAAATGCCAAAGCAGAAAACTGGACAGTATATTGATTCAACTGGATCATAGGACCAACTATCTGCAAAGCAAAAATGGACTGGGGTGCCCCTGGAGATCTTTCTTCTACTACAACATGCTTCGTTCTCTTCTTGCAAGTCTCCCAAGATATGTTCTTACATCTGCAGCTCTCCAGAAACCGAAGCTGGCCTGCACAATTGCAAAATGGGGATATGCCAATGGTGATCACAACATCTATGCGGAATTCTTGCTTCTCTTTGACACTCACAGAGCATATCAACTGGAACAGATGAAAATCTGACAGCAGGACTCTTGGAATTGGATTAAAAAAAAGGTGCACCGGCTGAAAGCCAGATTCATACTGTGAATCTCTCTGCGATCTCTGATTACACGGAGGTGAAAAGCTAAGTTATTAGCAATCACCTCCGGTAGAGGTACACAGACAGCAACAAAAAGGACATGAATCCCCCTCCCTGTATACTCCTGATCTGATGAATGCGCTAACTGATGTTACAATATTTTTGTGGACTGGTTTGATTGAGCCCATGGAGGAGATGCTGGATCAAGGATGCAGGGAAGCTGATCCTGCTATCACACGATGGATGTCAAACCCGAAGCTTGGTGCTGGTTGGAAAGTTTACAATCTGGTTGCTCCTGCTGCGTGTCTGGCTCCACAAGTGAGCCACTTAGTAGCCTACATTATCACGGGGGTGATATGCTAGGAACTAGTAGTCACCTCCGACAGAGGTATACAAAAATTGGTCTGTTGCTGTACACTTGTAACTGCTGTCTATGTTTCTTCCCAAATGCTAACCAACTTATTCTCGTGTTGTTTGTGACACTTGGGGACGAGAGAGGATGCTGCTCCCTCATGAAGGTCAGCTGAAAATAGTTGGTCGAGATGATCAAAACACTGCATTAGAAGGTGTGGGGTGAGAGATGCTGAAGCTCATCGCTATACGGCCCCTGGTGACTGAGTGAAAATGCGCTGCTTTGAAGCTCTGAAGGTGGAAGCGATTGGGCCCAAAATGATCAACATAGGCAGGTGCGCTGCACCTAAACTAGCGTATATTTGGGAAATTTGGCCCATTTTACGCGTACCTTAGATAGTTTCAATTCTGCACAATTTACTTTCATTTGTACAAATTTTTTGGTGGAGGGGGTCGGCCGTTAAATAAATTTTTTTTTTAAAAAGAAGTAGAGATATTCATATTCCCTCTTGTTGCTCATGTTGCATCATTTCTCATTCTACTGGGTCTCTTCCTCATCTCTTCATGGAAAGTGAATTGGCCCTAGTTGTTTGGAGTTATTTTGAGACTTGGATATACATCCTTCTTCTATGTCTTTTGATGCATATCTTGAGGCTTGGTTGTTGACACAACATTGTTCCACCATGGGTTTTTTTAGAAGATTGCCCTTGATTCTTATTTGTTGGGAGATTTGGAAGATGATATGCAAGATTAGATATGATGATGCACCGACATACTTTGGCTCTATTATCTACATCATACATTCTACCTTGAAGGATATTATGGGGCTCATTTCTTGTGCTATCCCTATCTGGCCGGACCACAAAGAAATCTTGGAGGCTCTTCATATCAAACTATCACCTCCAAAGCCAAGATATATCATCCTAGTGAAATAGATCCCTTCTTCTTCTCCACACTATAAACTTAACACCGATGGAATTTCATCCATCTCTACTGCGGGAGAAGAGGGATCCTCCGGGATTCCCTAGGTTCATTCCCCCCCCCCCAAGGTTCATTTATCATCCTTTTTGCTCATAAATTCTCATTGCCTTGTACTAGTATTGAAGCAGAAAGTAAAGCACTTGTTTTTGGGCTTCAACTTTGCTATGATCGTGGCTACACATCCTTGGAAGTGGAGATTGATTCCATACACTTGGAGGGCATTTTAAACCAATGGACCATCATTCCATTGCATATTAAAGATCAAGTAAGCATGATTCTTAAACTTATGTCTCTCTTTACTTTTATTTCCATCAAACATTGCTATAGAGAGGTCAACTCTATGGCGGATATGCTTGCAAAACAGGGACCAACTTATCAAGATGCAATCTTCACCAACTCTCAAAATTTTCCACAAGGTACAACCAAAATTTTGGAGCTTGATCTATATTCGACATATGCAAGAACTTCGTAGGGTTTATTTTGTAGACATGATCGTGTCTATGATTGTTTCATTAGACACGACCATTTCTATTAACTCTAGCTATAGATATTCGGCCAATGGGAATATCTTATGTATGATGCAATTTTTTTCTTTAACTTTGTTGACTAGCATTAGGGATTCTACCAATGAGCACTGTATAAATTTAACTAAAGTTAGGCAACATATGTTTTCATTCTTGATGAACCTCATAAATTTATTTAATGCGTAAGCCTCCCACCGTAGAGGTTTAATTAAGAAAAAATTACTCGCTCAAGAAGTATTGTAGATGCAAAGGACCATCCTTGGCACAAGCAAGGAAACTACACTCCAATGCCTGGATATGGATGGTGAAGGTGAGGGACATTATTCTTACTAACACTCTATGGTTCATCGATGAAGGAGAATGCAACTTTTGGTGAGACAAATGGATGAAGAGCCCTACTTTGGGTCATATGACCCAAATTACACTTCCAAAGCAAGGGACTTCATCTGGCAGCATTAATGGAATTAAAGGACCTAGAGAAACATCTATCCTATCCTTTTTTGCAAATGGCCATGGATGTTTCCTTGCAAGAGAAGAAGGACATTTACATTTGGATGCCTATTAATGATGAAAAATTCACAATTAAATCCGCATGGGATATCATAAGGTATAAAATCACACCTTCTAAGGACTTCTTATGAATTTGGCACAAGCATATACCATCTAAGATGAGCATACACATGTGGAGGATGGTACAACATTGTATCTGTGGATGACAAGATTGGAAGTAGAGGCATTCATCTTCCCACTTGTTGCTCATGTTGCATTACCTCTCACTCCATTGAATCACTTTCTCACCTCTTCATGGAAAGCAAATTGGTCCTTGTTGCTTAGACTTATTTTGAGACCATTTTGGATATACATCCTTGTATGACTTTTGATGCACGTCTTGAGGCTTGGTTGATGCCGCAACATTGCTCCACCATGGACTTTATTAGAAGATTGCTCTTGATTCTTATTTGTAGGGAGATTTGGAAGATGAGGTGCAAGATTAGATATGGAAGATTAGTTTTATTTTATTCGTAAAAAAGGTACAATTTTGAACCATGCCTACCGTACATTTGACATGTTTCTTTTCAAGTTCGTGGCAGGGAGGATCGAAAGCAAATGAGCAACTATATATCACCCTATACATTTCTAGAGTTCATATTACATGTAAAATGGGTGCAATAGACGACAGTGTTTGAAAAATAAGTAATTATTCATCAAAGTAGAATTCCCTTATCTCTTCTCTGATTTGTTCGAACTTGGGCGTTCTTCTCCAATCCATAGCACACGTGAGCAGATTTGCTCCTTCCCAGCAGCACATTTTATCCAGTCATCTGCAAAAATGGGTCCAGTCATCAGCTCAACGTTCTTCTCTATTATCTGCATCATACATTCTAGTTTGAAGGATATTATGGGGTTCACTTCCTTTACTACCCCTATTCGGCCGGACCATAAAGATGGCTTGGGACTCTTCATATCACACTATCTCCTCCAAAGCCAATACATACTATTCAAGTGCAATGGATCACTCCGCCTTCTCCACACTATAAACTTAATATCGATAGAAGTTCATCAATCTCTACCATGGGAGGAGGGGGGATCCTTCAGGATTCCCTAGGTTCGTTTATCACCTCTTTTGGTCATAAATTCTCATTTCCTTGTACTAGTATTGAAGCAAAAACTAAAGCACTTCTTTTGGGGTTTCAACTTTGCTATGTCTATGGCTACACATCCTTGGATGTGGAGATTGATTCCATGAACTTGGATGACATTCTCAACCAAGGCACTATCATTCCATGGTACATTAGAGCTTAGGTAAGCTTGATTCTTAAACTTATGTTTCTCTTTACTTTTATTTCCATCAAACATTGCTATAGAGATGCCAACTCTGTGGCGGGTATGCTTGCAAAATTTGGAGCAGCAAATCAAGATGCAATCTTCATCAAATCTCAAGATCTTCCTCAAGGTACAACTCAAATTTTGGAGCTTGAATACATTCGACATATGCAAGAAGTTCTTAGGCTTTATTTTGTAGACATGTTTATGGTTGTTTCATTAGACACTGCCCTTTCTATGAACTCTAGCTATAGGTATTTGGCCAATGGACACATATTATGTATTTTTTTGATAATATAGGGAACCTTACCGAAGTAGGTAAACCAATGCCCTATCGCAATAGCCTGCAAACTACGATAGGGAGGTAAGCCACACATGGTAAGCCATATGTGACAGGCTCATGTCGCTGAGGGGATTTGAACTCATGATATTTGAGTGCAATTGTCACTCTTAGAACCATTAGATCAACCCCTCATTATGTATGATGCAAGTTTTTTCTTTAGCTTGGTTACCTAGCATTAGGTATTCGGCCACTGGCCATTGTATAAATTTAGCTAGAGTTAGGTAACACAAGTTTTCATTCTTGTTGAACCTTATATATTTATTTAATGCGTAACCCTACCACCGTGGATGTTTAATTAAAAAAAATCATAAAGATTAAAGAGAATAGTCATTCATATGCATAATTGGATCATGAGTGTTCCCCATTGTGTCTAGTTTTTTATGTTATAGCTATCTACTGCTTCTATGTCTTTCCTAAGCATAAACATGAACATATTAAGTATCGCATGCTCATCTTCTAGTTTCTTGGTCAAAAACATCAGAAAAACTATCAAACATGTAATCACAACCCCCGCCAACAAGTGTTACATAGTGAAGGTTGCTTTCTAAGGTCTTGGTCTTGCTTTCTTCTACTAATATTTACTGCCTCCCTGGTCTTATTATAGTCTCTAGGATTACTATTTATCATAAAATTCAAATAACTCGAAATATAGCATAGGAAAAAAAATCCTAAATCCACGAGTGATCAATCTAGAAACAGAGGAATCAAACTTAGAGTGTTGCTGTTTTCACAAAAATTCGACCACCAGATCTAGTTGTTTGGATTAACACCTCACCAACATTCATAAAGTATCTCAAGAATTAACTAATCAGTCAAGAAAATGAAATAACTAGCTCATCATAGCAACAGAAATAAGCAATATATTGAAAGAGAACTTCATAGACAAATATCTTGACAATTAAAAGATGTTGGTAATGTATTGCTGGAAAATAAACTAAGGAACTGAACAAAAAATTCAAAGAATCCTAACGACGGCGCCCTAGGGTGAAAGCAAATAAGCTGTGCTTTATTTATTTGCATAATTAATTTATTTCATTTGACTTTTCTTACACTAAACCGCTCACAGTATCATGTTATGAGCAAACTATGAGCAAAGTTTAAACCATAGCGAACAAGTCTAAATATCTTTCCATTCACGCCCAACTTCCATGCATGATAAACATCTTTTATCAATCCAAATTTTTGGAAGATTGATCTTTATCGTTTCAAATCCCATTTCGGCGGGAAGTTCGTGAAAAACAATGAGATTGAATTATTTTGAAAGTCATTTGCCAATTAAGTGGTTTGATTACCACGAGTGAGACAATGATCCACTCTTTCTTATATGTCACCAATGTAAAGCCACCTCAAATGCCCTCTAGAACAGATTGTTAAGGGATAAGTTTTTTGTCTAGCCTTCTTTGGCAAAGTTCATCTCCCGGCTTCTCACCTTGCATCTATTGCACATCTTATTTATCACCCTAACTCCTTTTTCCTAACTAATGTATGAGATCTCATTAAAGCCAGGAATATTTTGGAGAAAATTTTCTCTTTTTTTGCATATTTCAATCACTCATTGTACAATGTAATAGTTACAATATATGGAGAAGGTAGAAGGTAGTTTGCTATGCATGGAATTTCCATAATTATGGAAATCCAATCTAAGGTTTTAGGGAATGGAAGATTTGACTAAATTTTTTGCTCATTAATCTCTAACTAACACTCCCCCTCAAGTTAAGTAGTGGGACATTCAATACCCAACTTGAATAACATGTCATGGAATGGCCGTCCCGCCATTGCTTTGGTGAGGATATCAGCCAGCTAATCCTCTGATCTCACATAAGGGAGTGCAATGATTCTATTCTCTAGCATATCTTTGATAAAGTGTTGATCAATATTCACATGCTTAGTTTGATCATGTTGACCCGAATTCTATGATATATGTAACGCATCTCCATTTTCACATCTCAAAGGGTATTGATGTTTTGGTGGAAATCCTAGCTCGGTCATTAACTTTCTGAACCTCAGTCACACCTTTTTTCAATGCCACGGAACTTGACCTCTGCATTTGATAGGACCACAACCTTCTATTTCTTACTCCTACATGTCACCAAGTTACCTCCAGTAAACTTCAAGTACCCAAATGTGGACTTGCAATCCATAGGATTTCCTGCCCAGTCTGCATCTGTATAAGCTTCCATTCTTAAGTGTTTATTTTTTTGGAAAATCACACTAGTATTAGGAGTGGCCTTCAAATATATTACAATCCTCAAGACTTCATCCATATGTTCCTTCTGTAGACTGTGAATGATCTGGCTCACTAGCCTAATTGCATATGCGAAGGCCTAGTATGAGAAAGATGGATCAATTTCCCTACTAGATGTTGATAGTGATTCTTTCCAGCTTCTGGTGCATCATAAACTGCCCTTAGCCCATATTTTGGAACCATAGAAGTATCAACTGGCTGACTCTCAAGCATCCCTTTCTCAATTAGGAGATCAAGTATGTAATTTCTTTGGGAAATATGAATCCCAACTTTTCATCTGATTATTTCAATCCCAAAAAAGTATTTGAGATTTCCCAGATCTTTCATCTCAGGGTCAGTAAACAAATTCTTTTTCAACTTACTCATCTCAGTGGCATCATCCATCATTATGATCATATCATCTACATAGATCAAAATACATGTCATTCTTCCATCCTTCTTCTTCAAAAACAATGTATGATCTGAGTAGCTTTAAACATATCCATATTTCTTCATCACAAGTGTAAGCCTGCCAAATTATGCACGTGTAGATGCTTTTATCCATACAAGGCCATTTTAACTTACACACTTCTCAAGGGCAAAATTCATGTGAATACCCTGATGGTCCGCCCATGTAAACCTCATCTGCTAAATCTCAATGTAGAAAACAAGTTATTCACATCAAACAAGTACAATGGCTGATCCCTATTCGTTGTAATATAAATCAGAAGACATATGGTGCCAATCTTAGCTACAGGTGAAAAGGTCTCAGAATAGTCCATTTCATGTGTCTGAGCGTAACCCTTAGCTATAAGCCTCCATTTGTATTTCTCAATTGAGCCATCTTCCTTTCTTTTAATGTTATACATCCACTTGCATCCAACTGGTTGCTTTCGAGCCGGTAATCAAACCTTATCCCAGGTTTGACTTTGATTAAGGACACTCATCTCTGCCCCCATTGCCTTTTTCCACTCTTGAATAGCAATTGTTTCCCTAATATTTACCGGGATCTCCTCATGGTATAAAGATATCATAAATGCCTTCGCTGGTGTCGATTCACTCCCCTGAATAGATTTGCTACCGGATACCGCTTCGAGCCAGGAACATGTTCTGGAGAATATTTGTTTGCTGCAATACATGAGTACCACGAGAAAGAAGAACTCGTGTAGGACGCTCACCAATGAAGGAGTTGTGACATCCCTCATCAATAATAGGTTGCACAAAGGAAGTAGTGACATCCAGGGAGTCAGATAAATCAATTGTCTCTGAAGTACATACCTCGATATTCGGAGAAGGAGCATCATAGGCTGTAAGGGCGGTGGCGACTCTGTAGCTGGTGGTGATGGTGGAGTCAATGGCGAAAATATGATCCAGTCAAGTGGGTCACATACTCTCAAACTCTCTCCCTGACCATTAGATTGGATTGCATGATATCAAATTTTCGACTCCACAAAATCATAGTGAAGTGTGGGAAATACTTTGCATGACAAAGGATCAAAACATCGATACCGCTTTTGATTAATCTTTTCGCTCATAAAGACACATTTAATAGCACATGCATCAAGCATAGTGATAACACATAGCACCCAAACACCCTTGGAAATATTGAGAGATAGGATAAACCAAACAAAACCAAACATACCCAGTAAATCCTGTCTTAGGCAGGGTCTGGGGAGAGTAAAATGTACGCAATCATACCCCCACCCCTCAACAGGATGAGGAGATTATTTCCTTGGAGACCCTAAGCTCGGAAAAAATAAATAAAAAAAATTAATAAAGAATAAAAAAAATAAAAAAAATAAAAAATAAAAATAAATAAATAAATAAATAATACTAATAATAATAATAAAATAATAATAATAATAATCATAATCATAGTAATAGTAGTACTAATCATAGTAATAGTAGTAGTAGTAATCCTACTAATAGTAGTAATAATAGTAATTATTATTATAACAATAATAAAAGGAATAAGCGAATATAGCAGAAATAAACTACTTACCTCAACCATACACTACATATATCCGAAATAAGATAAACCTAGAGGGCCATACACAAATAACTA
>JAOYMZ010020595.1:0-18455 GCA_025802335.1 Pinguicula primuliflora
CTGTTGCATGCTTAATTTCCCTTCCTTGTGGATCTGACCTTTGCTTTTAGCACTGTATTATAACTTGATAGTGTATGCTTTCACTTCCTGTCAATAGGCAATGCATCCATCAAAAAGTGTGTGTCTCAAGGTTTAGATAGGCATTTCACCCATTTGAAAGTGTGTAAAAGTGGCGAATTAGATCATGATGACGAATATAAGATTAATTAACGGATTATAATTGTTTAGGGTTAACGGTTTTGGCCTCGAATGCTAAATTATTGTTCACCATGTACAGTCGCGCTTGTTTCTTAAGACGATAATAGAAAGACGAATAACCCATCGAAAAGAGATTTCTTAAACGTAACCTGAATAAGGGAGTCGGTCTCTATAGAAATTGAGAATAGATGGACACGAATCACGATGTACATGTGAGTTTTGCAATTCATACTGAGTTCTTCGGTTTGATCTCGATTGGGCATTTAGATGAGTTTCGCAATTCATACTGAGTTATTTATTTGCACACACTCAATTAAAACATCATATTCGTGCAAAGGGTTTCGTTCCGACCCCTACTTGGCCTTGTAGATGAGTTTCAAAATTTATACCAATCAAACAGTAAATACAATATGTGTGAACTTCAAAAAAGGGAGATGATCGCCAAGAACATAATATCTGAACAATGGTATGCCTTGCATTAAGAAATCATTATCATCATCTTCTTCGTCACCTTCATCATCTCCATCTTGTTCATCTATGTCGTCGTCCTCATCGTCCTCTGAATGAACCAATGCAACCGGGTCATCCAGATATTCTGAGCACCCAATCATGGTTGAGGTTGTTTTATCAGAAGCCTTACTTGGAGGCGTTCGAGGCACCAAATAGGGGGTTGGGACTGATGAATCCTCCCTCAAACTGTCAAAGTTGGACATCCTCTCCTCAAGATCTTCTCCTTTTAGGCCTTCATTACTTTCTCGGCCTTCATTACTTTCTCGGCCTTCATTACTTTCTCGGCCTTTATGCTATCCTCTTCCTCTTAAGTAATTATTTGTTTCATAGCAATGCAAGTCGCCTTTCCCACGCATGAAGCCTCTCATCTTTCCATTCCTTATGTTTTAGTCTGTGCATATGACGAAAGCAGCAGAATGATCAGAGACATGCAGACTTCCAATGTAAATGAATCAACAACATGAGAACGTCATTTTCACAAGTTCTACCATGCAGGACCATGGATAAACAAGCAATAGAAATTTATCTATAGAATGTACGAATAAATATACCTTAATATTCTGAGTGTGCTCATCAGGAACCATAAATATAACAGGAGAAGGGATTGTGATATGGACTACGGGACAGTTAATTGAACCCTATTTCCATTGGGAGGTGTTGCCTTCACGTTCAAGGGAGGAGCCGTCAATTTTGTTTACACTTGCCATTTGAACTTCTTCAGAGATGGAAGGCAAAAGGTTCGAAGGTGTTAGAATATATTGCAAATTATCGAAATCAAAGACTTATTGATATCCCTGTTCAACCACATATAACTGTGTACTTGTAGGTGGCGTTATACCCGACATCGATATTCAGGTTACGTATATTAGGAATAATAATTAATATGAGAGCTCCAAAATCATGAAAGTGATGAATTATGTTATGGATCCTGATTACAACTGTACTGTGTGTTAAAATTTAAGGATTAATGAATTTCCGACTACATCACGAAAATGAATAGAACTGAATCTTTCTCAAGTGTCAACATGTTCAGTATGCAAATGAACAATTTGACAAGGCACGAACTGTAGCCTTGACTCCCACCATCCACTTGTAGTTCCAGTTTCCTTATTAACACATCCACTATTTTACATCTTCACATAGTGTCAGAGGACACCACACTTCTGGCATTGATTATTTTTCTTCATTCTTTCTTCGCCTTCCAATGGAGAATGCAAAAAAGTTTGCCTTCCTCCCGACTTTCCATGAACCTTTGGGGAAAAAATTGCATTAAAGGGAATGACATAAAGATATATGCCGCGGTGTGATTCCACATCATGAACCCTTTTGTAGTCTGGTGACGGCAAGTTGAGACTGTGTGCACTCATGTAGGATCCATTTGCTGCAGCAAATGCATCGTCACAAGGTGACTTGGCCTAAATGTTCATCACGACTTCATTCTCGTTGATGCTAAGCTGACGGGCAACCAGCCTGTTAGCTTTGGTCTCACATGTTACCACATCGAATATCTCGCACTCATATCTTGACATAATCGTGGATCCGGCCTGCGCATCATCATGGTTTAGATCTCAGGTGCGCTTTCTACCACTCTCTTAGGACATAAGACAACTCAGAGGCGTGTCTCATGGAATTCTCGTTCTCATGTTGGATTAAAAATCCTGCAACATTGTTGTCTTCGTACAAGAAATTGTTAGACTCAATATGTTCGAACTTCTTTTGGGGATTGTACTGAAAACTAAATTTATTGTATCACTACTAAGTCCACTTCTGGTATAAATGGTATCTAATAGAGATGTGAACAATATGTTCTCCACAATTTGACCAATTCTCAAACTACAATCGATGTGTATCCCTCTTATCTCCGGACTATCATTTACATCATCAAGATCTATAATATTATAAAATAAAATCAGTTTTATCTGCAACTAATAGAGAAGGGAGCATTGTATATAAATGCGTAGAATCAAGTAGTCAGGAAACTCGACCAAGCACAGTTGGGTTAACACCCCAAATTAGATATTTCATATTCAGTAATCCCGACTTCAAAGAATTGGGTGAGCGAACGCAGGCCACCGCTTATATTTTTGACTTATTCTCAAGCTTAAAATCTACTGAATTAACCTAAAAAATGTTTGGACCACATAATTGAAATTCTCATACCAATACGCATGACCAATATTGCGAACTTAATTATATTGTCCATAAATCAGTTAGAATTCAATATAAAACGTACAATCAATAATGGAACACACATTAGATCCACCTACTTATGTTAGGTCTGTTGATATTACCTGTCCCTCTCACTCTTTGAATGTGTTTCCGAAAAAATTGAGCTTAGAATGAAGATGTAACGTAAGTAAAATGTTGATTTATATTTTCTTGTGACCGTGTTCCCGTAACGATTGTTGTGGTTAGCGAGAATAAGTGTAATTAGGATAGTTGGAAGTTTAGTATCAATATTTATTAGGTAAACTAAAATATTCGATATTTTTTTAAGTTGGAAGATTATTTTTCCAATGGGCTAGTCTATATCGTCACATATTTATCAATACAATTTAATTTTGATCATTGTCACCGTCTTTAGTGGGAATTGGCCACAACGATAGAAAGTCTATATAATTGATATCAAAAGCCCCATGGTCTGACATACTTTCAATAGTTGCTTTAATTCCGTTACAACGTTTCCTTTTTGGGTTAAACAGTCCTTAATTAGGGTTAATAAATTTTCAAAACCGGACTTTCTGGAACCACATCGAAGCATGAAGTTTTTGACATTTTGTCTGTAGGCTTTCCATGAGTGTAATTGTGATTGAAATTACAATGTTGTTATATATACTAGGTTAATGCCCATGGCTGAAGCCACGGCCTGTGTTTTGAATTTATTAAATTCAGTATACGAAAATTATTTAATTTGTTATAAAATAATTAAAGTAGATACTTATTTCAGCATTGTCAGAATGAATAATAAATTTACATGATTGTTACAACAATATTTCATGATAAATAGAACAATTATTCAATCATAGTATGTGACTATATAATACCACAAGTGCTGAAGTCAACCTTTATATACTTTGTAAATGATCCATGTATTAATTGTCATTGTGATTTTACTTTTCGCGAGATGGAGAATGGAGGAGAGAATGCAGACGGCCAGCACACCCTCGAAGAAGGTGAAGTTGCGGATGCGGACCAGAGTTGGACCTTGGTGACGAAGAAGAAATTGTATTCAAGGGCTTGGTCCGGTGAACAACCCCACACCGGGGAGGTTTCCAGTGAAATAGGCCTGCATCAAGCGCTTGAGAAGCCAATCTACATCGTTGTTCTTTACTAATTTCCCCCAGGGATGGGACTCTCTGCAGATGAATAAGGTTTATGGAGAGTATGGTACTCTGAAGGATGTCTTCATTCAGAACAAATTGTCATATGCTTGATATAGATTTGGGTTTGTGAGATTTGATCCATCGATGTACATTGACACTCTAGTAAGGAAGATTCAGGGGAGGAATCTGAAGGGGCATAAACTTGGAATCAATGTTGCTCGTTACTAGCCGCACACAACCACTCAGGGTCCTATACAGCAGCGGTGGATCCCAAAAATTCCACAACCAGCAAGTAGTGTAGGTAAACCTTGTGTATCTTATGCGAAGGTGGTAAGCTGTGGATTTGCGCCTACACCGAGCGTCCTAGCCTGGAAGGATGGTGAATCGTACCAAATATCACACACTGAAAAAGCTTGGCTGAACAATGCCTTGATAGGCCACATCCACACAGGGGCTTAAAATGTCATGGCGAAACTTAAAATGTCTGGCTATTCTGGTTTTAATCTGGAAGTCATCCGACAGAATGTTGTTTTGATCTGGGGTTTGTCTGGTGAAAAGGCTAAACTTCTCTTTGAGTTTGGCAACCAAAAACAAACCTGCTATTTGAAAACATTCAATGGTGGGAGGAGGATATAGAGTTGGATTCAAGGAGAGTCTGGGTGAGAATAAAGGGGATCCCAATCCATGCTTGGACTCCCAATTGTTTAACTTGGATCGGTGCTAAACTGGGCACAGTTGTTTCGATTGATGATGATAGCCTCATCGCCGGAATCTTAAGTGGTGCCGTATGCTTATTAATACTACTCTAAGGAAAACATTGAGTGGATTACATAGCGTCGTGTTGAATCATCGGAGATACGATCTTATTATTGATGATGAAGAAGAAGATTGTGATATACAAAGTCATGCAAATGTAGATGATACTGATACATCAACAAGCCCTACTAATACAATGCGAGCGATCGTCGTGCAGGAGTCTAAATATGCAAATCTGCTGGGACACAACTATGCATAACTGTTTCCGGAAATAGAGCAATTCCAGGTCACGTCGCCAGAAAACCCACTGGCTCTAACTATGGATATTCCGCAAATTATGGAGGCAGTTGGGGGCAGTTTCCGAAAAGCCAGGCCACTGCAAAGTGCAAGCTGTCAGGCAATTCAAATTTCAAATGAGATACTGCCCAAATATTATGTACCTGCAATGGAAAGTCCAAGTCAAGCGTTTGCAAATTTGGATAACGGACCCAAAATTTTTGTAGATCCTGCGGTAGCTTCTATAGGGAGTCAAGAAGACTCGGCTCTATTAAGAGAAATTCTTCAATATAACAAGTTGCTTTGGGCTGAGTTGCATAAACCCAGACCTGTATCCATCTCAGTTGGCCCACTATCTAGACTATTATGGCTTGTGAGAGCCAGAGAGCATCGAATAATGCGCATTGATATACTATGCTACAAGAGGAAAACTAAAGAGCATGTTAAGAGATGCACACGAGTCTTACAGTTCGACAATCTTGCCGAAAACAATGAGATTACTGATGCAGCAGTAGACCATGTTGAAGTTAGAGAGTGGCAAATGGTCCGGGCTAAACAGGCTTTCCGCCCGGATCGGACCGTTTAGCCCATTTCGGAAAACGGGCGGATACGGGCGGGTTGGGTGTTAAAAACGGGCGGTCCGGGCTTTATCCGTTTAACAAAACGGGCGGTCCGATTTTTTACAACGAAAAACGGATGGATAGGGGCTTTATCCGTAAAACCGTATTTATAATTAAATATTTTTAATTTATTTTTTATATAAATATATGGGCACATACGGGCCAAACGGGCGGGTAAAACGGGCCAAACGGACGGGCCAAACGGGCCAAATGGGCCAAACAGACGGGCCAAACGGTTACAGATAAAACGGGCTAAACAGGCGGATACAGGATAAACAGGCTAAGCCCGTATCCGCCCGTCAAAAAAACGGTCCGGTCCGGATCGGACAAAAAATAAAACGGGCGGGCTTAGGCCCGCCCGTTTTTCTAAACGGTCCGGTCCGGTCCGCAGCCCACCGGACCGTTTAGCAAAACGGGCGGGCGGGCTTTAGCCCGCCCGCCTGTTTGCCCCACTCTACCTTAGTGTTGCTGGTCCCGGCGGGGCTAGGTCCGTCTTTTTCGCTTGGCCGTGGGGTGGATATCACCGGGACTGATACGACGGACTCAGAAGGCTGCTTCAATTGTTTTTCTACCATCAATGCCCGTTGATAGGCGGTCGCCACATTGTTGGGGTTGAATAGATTCACCATCTCTTGAATTCGAATGCGTAGCCCTCCGATGTATCGAGATACCAACTGCTCTTCCCCCTCCATTAGGTCAACTCGGGCAATTAAGGCATAAAAATCGGATGTGTACTCCTCTACCGTGTGAGTACCTTGCCGGAGATTCTGTAGACGTTGGTTCATGAGTCGGTGGTAGTTGTGCGGCAAGAAGGTCTCCCGCAAGTGCTTCTTCATCTTCTCGTAAGACTCAATTTTGGACTTCCTGGCACGATTTCGGCTCACCTTCAACTGGTACCACCAGGACAAGGCCCTTCCTCGGAGCTGCGATGCAATTAGGGCAACACGTTTGTGTCCAGGGACCTCTTTCAGTTCAAAGATTTGATCGAAGATAAGGAGCCAATCGACAAATTCTTCAGCTTGTAGGGTTCCATGAAATTCGGGAACCTCTGTTCGCATTCCTGATTCCCATCGAGAGTGGTTCTCTCTCGCGATGATTGGTAAAATCGGCCGCTCGAGGGGCTCGTTGTAGAGGTCATTAAACTCCTCTTCTTCGGTTGCGGGCGGGGCTCCACCCCAGGGATTGATGTTGTCCAGACGCCGACGTAAGTCGTCGATTAGTGGCCCTAGCCAAGAATCGAACAGATGCTCCAATCATTCTCCGATAACGCGGTCCACCTTGGCTCGAATTGTGGCGGTGTTATCACTGTCATGGACATTGCTTGTGCGGGCGAAGCGTTGTTTGGGCGACATTATTCCCGACGGCCCAAGGATGTTGTGGCTCCGATACTAACTGAAGTGAAGCAACACCGCAGTGTTCAAACTTCACTGTGATTTCCTGCAAGTATTAGTTGGGGAGGATACTAGAGGATAAGAATTCCACGGAATTCAGAAAGGAGATGACTCCGATTTTTATTTCAATCAAAAACTGCCTTACAACATCCTTCTGCAACTCTTCTTATAGGAGAGAGTGCTTTAATTAAAACAGCTAATGTTTAGGGAAAACACATAACAATAAATGGGGAATGTTGAAGGTTTATTCCGATTCCCAGAGCTGCTACTTCTTCTTCCATCCTGGTTTGTGTGCATCTTCCAGATCCCAAAATTGATCAGTTATGGCAGCAATGTTGCTCCTTCCCGATACATCAGTTGGATTATGAACTGGGTTGCAATTGCTCATGTGAAAGCGTTCAAGTACTTCTTGAGCATACTTCTGCTGTGAGATGAATATGCCATCAACTTTCTGTTGTACTTCCAGCCTCAAGAAGTACTTCATGCGACCCAGATCACTCATATCAAACTCAGAAGTCATTGAGCGCTTGAAAGAGTCGAATAAATCCACAACATTCCCACTATATATGAGAACATCCACATATAGACAAACAATGAGAATGTTACCTTTATCTTCCTTTACGAACAGCGTGGGTTCATAAGGACACTTCATAAATCCCTCCTTCAAGAAGTACATCTCAATGCGACTGTACCAAGCACGTGGGGCTTGCTTCAGACCGTGTAAGGCTTTCCTCAAATGGTATACTTTATCTGCTTCACCGGGTTGTTCATAGCCAGGGGGTTGGTTTACATACACCTCTTCTTCGAGATGTCCATGAAGGAAGGCTGACTTGACATCCAATTGGAAGATTGGCCATGAATGTAGAGCTGCAGCCTACAAGAGCTACTACAAGTCGTATAGTGTCAAGCCGAGCGACAGGAGCAAACACCTCAGAATAATCTGTTCCATATTTCTGGCAGTAACCAAGAGCAACTAACCGGGCTTTGTGTTTGTTTAGTTCTCCTTTTTCATTATACTTGGTCTTGTAGACCCATTTTACACCGATAGCTTTTGCTCCTGCAGGTAACGTGGCAAATTCCCAGGTGTTGTTTTGTTCAATGGCCACAATTTTCTGATCCATAGCATGCTTCCAGTGTTCAGAGTTCTTAGTTGCTTCCAAGGAAATGGGATCCCCTTATGTGAACACGGCTAGGGGATTGTCATCGTCAGACAGTCCTTTGCCTGTGGTGTAATCTTCTAACCAGGTAGGAGGTCGACGAGAATGAGCTGGAATGGATTCATTCAGATTTCTAGATGGTGTATGGTCACCTTGTGCAGTATCACATTCGTCAACATTTTCATCAGGTTCAGATTTGAGAACTGGATCAGTGCAGTGAGCTTCAGATTCCTCAGTTGTAATTGCCTCCGAGTGATCAGGATCAGCCTCAATATCCTGATGATCCCAGACAAGCTCATCTGTCAAGGAATGAGGAGTGTTTGCATTCCAATCCCACTATTTGTCTTCTTCGAATATAACATATCTGCTGACAACAATTTTGTTGGTTGTAGGATTGAACAGACGGTATGCTTTGCTTTTTGGACTGACCCCAAGGTTTATGCACTTGAAGCTGCGATTCTCCAGTTTGGTTCTCCCCACATTGGGTGTGTGAACGTGAGCGAGACAACCAAATAGACGAAAGTGTTCAACAGACGGTTTCATTCCGCTCCAAGCTTCCTTCGGGGTCTTGTATTGCAGTGCAAGAGTAGGACATCGGTTTAAAATGTGCACCGCCCATCTCACATCTTCTGGCCAGAATGCCAGTTGAATCTGTCTGGCCGTCAGCATGCTCCTTAGCACATTCATGATTGTCCTATTCTTGCGCTCAGCAATGCCATTCTGTTGCGGTGAGTAGGAAGCTGTGAGTTGGCGAGCAATTCCATTCTTTAAGCAATAATCTGAGAATTCTTTTGATGTAAATTCTCCTCCTCGGTCATTTCTCAAGTTGCATACATGTTTGCCTGTTTCCTTTCCATAGCTGATTTGAAGATAAGAAAGGTGCTGAAGGCATCAGCTTTAGCATTCAGGAACTAAACCCAGGTCTTTCTACTTCGATCATCAATGAATGTGAGAAGATATCTTTTGTCACTGTGTGATGGTGGTGTGATGGGACCACAAATATCCGCGTGTATTAATTGCAGAATGGATGCAGATCTCTTCAAACACTCTTGCGGGAAAGGATCTCTATGCTATTTTCCTACTAAACAATGCTCACATACTTTAGAAACAGTGGGGAAGTGTGGCATACCGTGTACCATGTTGTGCTGCTGTAGGAGTTTGAGTCCCTTCAAGCTGAGATGTCCATATCGGTGGTGCCAAATAGTAGCTAGATCTGCTGACTGAGATGACAAACAACGAGCATCAGCAAGATTACTTTGAGCATGGTGAGTTGTGATAGGGTACATCCGGTTGGGAGTCATTGCTGTGTCAATAATAAGGCCTCTTTCATCATTAAATATCTTGCAACGATTATGTCTGAACAGGATTGCTAGTCATTTGGCTTGCAACTGACCAACACTTAGGAGATTGTTGGTGAGTTCAGGTACGAAGAACACTTCTGAAACCACATGATTCATGCCATTAATCTCAATGCGAACATTTCCCTTTCATGCAACACGAATGCTGAGGTTGTTACCCAGCTTGACAGATTGGCTGAAGCTTTGATCCAGACCAGTGAAGAAGCTCAAATCACCGCACATATGATTACTATATCCTGAATCCAGAAACCAAACATGTTCATTTGGATCTGTTCGTGGCTCTATCAGGGCCATTAATAGTATCTCATCAGACACTTCTCCAGGTTTCATTCAAGTTTGCTTTTGAATGCCCCTTGGACACTCCCACTGGATGTGTTGTGATTCAGACTGTGGCTCTGTGAGGGCCATTAGTAACATTTCATCAAATACTTCCCCAAAATTCATCTGAGGTTGCTCTTGAATGTTTATGGGACACTGCCACTGAAAGTGTCCCAAGTTGTGGCATTTGTAGCACTCCACAGTTGTTCTGTCTTGTCTGGATCCAAATCTTCCTCTTCCACGTCCTCGGCCACGACTATTTTCTCGGCCAAAGGAAGTTCTCCTTCCCTCCTGAATGTTCGTATGAAGGGCTTGTTCCTCACGAACATTGTGGGTAATTCTTTGCTCATGAACGAGCAAACTACTTTGTAACTCGTCTATGGTGAGTGTATCCAAATCCTGTGCTTTTTCGATTGAGCAAACCACATAGTCGTATTTGCTGGTTAGGGAGCGCAGGATTTTCTCAACCACGGTTACATCCTCCATCTTCTCACCTTAAGTCTTCATTCTATTAACAATTGGCAGAGTTCTACCAAAGTATGCATTAATAATCTCATCTGCATTCATTTGCAGGACTTCAAATTCTCTGCGAAGAGCCTGAAGTTGCGCCCTCTTGACTCGAGAAGTTCCCTTATACTTTCGCTTCAATGACTCCAAGATTTCCCTTGCGGTATCCTTTCGCAGCATAGTTTCAAGGATGGTTCGATCTATATCTTGGAACAAGTAGTTCTTTGCCTTCAGATCTTTTAGTTCCTCAGCAGCTCTCTCAGGACCTGCTGCAGTAGTGATTCCAGCTTCGATAAGGTGCCAATACTCCTTAGATCGTAGGAAATTTTCCATCAGAAGACTCCAATGGTTGTAATGACCATCAAATCTTGGAATCGCAGGTTGTACAAAGCTGTTTTCTGAAGCCATAGCAATGATGATTTGATTTCCTGAGCTCTTGTGTAACACAAGCTTCGATACCATATGTTGGGAAATGAATCAAAGTATCCTGTATGTTTGAAAGCAGAGTAACAGTTTGTAAGAATTTGGATTTGTGAAAATGTTTCCTCGTTGAAAGCAAGATAAACGTCAGCTATAAATAGCTGTACAGACTCACACGATTGCCACTAGTGCACTACCAAAGAAGACTCTAACAAACTTGAACAATAGACTCAACAGACTGGTGGAATAAGTCCACTTACAAGACACTAATTCAGACTCCCAAAGACTCGGACAAAGGGTAAACAGACTGGCCAACGTGCAGGATGAACCTTGACTTATTCAAAAGAAGATAAGATCATGAATTGCCAGCTTACTCCAAACACAGACCCACGATTATTAAAAAACCTATGTGAATAAGTGGTAGGTGAGGGACAAAATAGTAATTTCCACCCCTCTTTTTTGCCTCCTTTTCCCTCAGTCACGTATCGCCTACAACCAGCAACGCTTCCTTCTTCTTCACAGATTTGCTTTTGGCCGTCTCCACTATGGTCGTCGTCCGTGCGGTTAGCGTCGGTGACTCGCCTTCCGACGCCAACTGCAGTGAAGGCAGCATCTCCTTCAGAAATTTCTCCCTCCAGACCCTCGTGAGAGCAGCTACTCCTCTATTTGGTCTGTTGCCGGACCACCGTGTCCGGTCTCGTGCAAATCGGTGATAGTCTCGCTTGATATGGCCAAGGATCCTGCAATAATCACAAGTGCTAGTTTCTCGAGGTCGGAAGGATAAAACATTGCCATTTGTGGCCATTTTTTTACTGGCGAATGTCCTACGAAGGGTTTTGGCTGGCAGCGACGGAAGAGCTCTCCCGAAAAGTGAAGACGATGACGAATTTGGTGAACTAAGGGTTCTAGGTCGGATTGCTCCAAAACCCGACCCGACTCCACGACCCGCTCCATTTGGAGTAGGTTCGGCCCATGACCCATATCCGGATCCACCGGGTTTCTAGAGGTTTCTAGACGGATAAAACCGACCCAACCCAATTTTTGTGCCCTAGTCCACCAGTCTGATTTCCAGTACCCAGAATGTGTCTCCGTGCTGCCTCCTGTCGCACAGTGGCATACGCTTCATCCATATCCGGTAAATTTCGCTCCTTCAAAATATCCCGTACGATAGCATCGAACATGCTATCAAGCCCGTGTAGAAATTTGAATAATCGATGCTCATCCTGAATTTGCTTATGCATCAAAATATCATCTGAGTCCTTTATAGGATTTGGACGTCGTCGGCCAACCTCCATCCATAATTCTTTACTGAGACTGTAGTATTCTTCAATTGCTAACTCCTCTTATTTCAGATTCTCTGCCTTTGTGGTAATATCATAGACTTGGAGATTGTCTTCGCCAAATTGGAATGTTTTTATCAATCCCTTCAATTATTCCTGCGAATTTGGGAAATTCAGAAGCTGTCCCGATAGGGTTTCCTCAATATTTCCGGTGATCCATCCATACACTTGTAGATCCCGCTCCCACCAAGTCTGATAGCCCGACTCCCCTTCCCGGGGTGGTGCTGGATTTCCGGTGATGTGTGCAACACGTCCACGACCCCCAAGCACAATTTCCATATGCCGTTTCCACATGGAAAAATTTGTTGGGATTTCTTGATGATTAAAACAGTAAAATTCGGAAATTTTATCAACATTAATTATCAAATGATCGTCTTTATTACTAATTATGTAAACATATAACCACTTCACATATACTTATGTATAAAACGAAACTTTAAGTTTGAGTTCTTTCCCCAAACTAACCTTATACCTCAAGATTCACCTTGAACACAAAATAAAAACTAGATGTAGATCTTGCTAGAGATCACCTAGTTTGTTCTCTTTCACAAATCTCTTGGAATTGCTTCTTCCCACTTTTTCTCACAAGATAAAGAAGTTCTTTTTCTCCAACCCATGTTCATAATGTTACCTTCCTCATTAAGGAATGAATAAACATTTATACTTATCACAAGACATGTGTTTTTACATTTTACACATGTCATACAATCAAGCTTTCTTTATCATTTCCTTTTCATGGACTTTGGTTATTAAAACAACCATAATGGGCCTATGAAATAAGTCAAGCGCATTACTAATCAAGCTCATATTCCACGAATCAATTCCAAATGAGAAAAATTTCAATTGATGTACGAAAGAGATAGAATTTTATAACTAAATGTTACAACATGTAACATCTTAGTTTGTCATCTTATCACATGTGTTTAATTTCTTCATCATATAAAATTACACACACCTTATAAGAAATATATAAAATCCTTTATCTTATTTCTCGTTCAGTCGTTGAGACCTGTATTGATGATTTGTATTGGATTGATAATGACGTTTTTACAGGCATAAACTATAAGTGGTGCTCTAGTTGCACATTATAGTTACCCAACCAATGCAAATATGATGTAATCATTTCACAAAACACAATGCTATAGTAGTATTATGATTAATAATACTTGTGTCCATTCTTTGTCTCATGATGTTATGAATAGCATGCAAAGTAGGGCTGTATCATCTTTGCATTACATTCGTTTCTTGGTTTCCTTTGAGTAAATTGTAAATATATAGTTGGTATCACCTCAACTATATTGCATGCATTTACAAACTATATTGCATGCATTTACAATTCAACTTTACCAAAGGACTCAGTAACATCATTACTCATTACTAATGAGGGACAATGATATTATTGACCTATAATCTTTTCATCATAATCTGTATGTAAAGAACTACTACAGTTATCATTACTTATAATAAAGTAACTTTGAGTAGTAATTACGTTATACACTTATCATATGAAAAGATATAGTCTCATATTTTTGAATTCATAGATACGGTGAAAGTATTAATGACACAGACACAATTCATATAATACTTTCACTTGTTAGGTCATGTTCAATGTATGAATCCACTCATACACTCCTGTCTTAAATGATAATCCTTTATCAATGTTCGTAGAACTACAACGTATTTTAACCAACACGACAATCTTTTACGGTATATTTACTAGTGTTCCATGCTAGTTACCACGATTGTGAACACTTTAGAATTTCATGTTTGTTATCATATAGAGTTTTACGGTTCAAGACAAAGAGCATCTTCTTGAACACTTTTATAAACATCAAACTTATGAAATAAAATGTCATATTGACATTCAATTCATAAGCATAACATAAAAGTAATCAATATAAGATCACTTTTAGAACACAAAACTAACAGAGCTTAAGATCACTTTTAGAAATCTAGTTAGCTAACAAGGCATAACAAGGGAATCGAAAAAGTGATCGAAACTTGATCTTACAAATGGCACTTAAGCTTTGCCAGAAACGCACAGGAGGATTCGCCAGAATCATGCTAAGAGAGCTGTCGGTTGAATCACGTAGAATGCTAGGGCTTCGCACAGGTGGATAGGGCTTCGCGCAGGAGGTTAGTTGATGCTCTAGTTTTCTCTCTTTAAATGAGAGAATTGATTGGAAAATTGTCCACCTAAGTACTGCCCACATGATCTGAACTCCCCAGATGGTTGTCATTCATAACTTATCAAAAATGCTAGATGACCCGCACTATCTAGCCAGCAATTGCTAGACATGTACATACAACATTATATGTGTGTGTTTCCTTTTATTATATTTTGGTTTAGTTATTAACAACTTTTAAAAGAATATTACTAATATTTTAAGGTTAGAGTTAATAATTTACGATTATATAATATATGGTTGATAGCATTTAGGGTTTATAGGAGAGAGTTTTAGATTCTTATGGCGGCTTTCACTATTGTAGTATTAATTAAAAAATATCATTTTTTCAATAGGGTATTTCAGGATTAAGGCTTATAAAATTTAAGATCATATGGTTTGAGCCTTATAGCATTTAGCTTTTAAGTTTTATAGGATATGATTTTAGATTTTTGCGGTAGTTCAATTCCAAAAAATGAAAATAATACGATTATAGGATTTAGAATTTATAATATTTAACTTTTAGGATTTATATTATAAAATTTTAATTTTTTCGGCAGCTTAATTAAAAAAATTACACAAAAATTGTGTAGGTATTAGTTATATTAAATACCAATACATAATTTATAAAAATGCAACAACCTCGAAGAGGTAGTTGGGGGAATGTTGGGAGAGAAGGGGAGGGAAGCCGTTTGATCCTCCTCCCAACAAAAATTTCTTATTTCAAGAAATTTCCAATCTACCCAAACCATGCCAAAGATTGGGCCAGTAGGTGCGATGTAGCAGCTTCGATAACTTATTGCCTGCTTGCTTTTTCTGTTTATTTGTTTGTGTTGCATCTTTTTATCGATTGGGTTCGGATTTTAGAACTGCTGTGCTTTATAAAAAAAATTAAACTACCATCTATACTTTGTTTTAGAGTTCAAATTATATGAAAATAACGTTTTAAAATGGCTCCAAACGGAGCATTGTTGTTGAGCGGTCGCACTATGCATCAAAAGAAAAAAGATCGCCTATACTGGCCTAGGCCGTCTAAGCAATATGTTACCAACAACAATTCTCAGAATAATGAAAAAAGAAATTTGTCGGTACCACAAACACTTTAATTTATCAAACATTTTTGATCGTCTGCTATTGTAATGTTTTTTTTGACAGATAAGTATATCGAACTCTGACCTCCATATACGAGCTTAGCTATTTATATTTGATGTCTGACTATTTTAGCTCTGATTTGACATATTCCATATGCTTGCCGACTTTCGCATATATGGTGAATCAATAATAACTTTATACGGGAATTTTATGGATGACCTCATTTATTCTGTGGACGTCGTCAATACCATCATATTCAACTATTATATTTGGCTTTTCCTGGCGAAGTAACTATGACTACGGAGTATTTCGTGGCACCCCCAAAAAACTACAATGAAGGAGACGACAAAGAGGATGAAGACAAGCAATCTTTTGATTGGATAATGCATTTTGTTGATTGGACAATGCATTCCGTTGATTACAACTTGAAAACACTTGAGACTAGTGAGAAAGGGGAATGATGGTCTGTGGTGATGACACTTGGCAAGGAATTTTGTTGATATCACTCCGAGAAAATGTTGTTGTTGATGATGATATTGTGAGATATTGAGTCAGCCATTTATATAGGTGGATGGCCTAACAATTAGTTTTTGCTTTTGTATTTGCTTTTAATTTATTTTTATCCCTAAACCACCAAAATATATGTATATATCTATATATTAATATGGGACGGAAACACGCTTCTATTTCCAATTTTTGTAAACTCAAATCTTTCCAGTTTTCTTTTCACACCTTCTATCGCAATCTCTAATCATTTTATTGATCATCCCCTCATCTCTTCTTCAATTATGGGCAAGACGAAAGAAGCATATTGTGAAATCTCTTCTTCAATTCACGCGTGCGAGATTCATTGTTGCACGATCGACGGTTTCTTCTCCGATGTAGTGGCGTCTTCTCAACTTCTTTTATGGGTAACCCGGCATCTTTTCCTTCGGTCGAGTGGATTTCCTTCATTTGTCAAACCTAGGGTTGCTTCGAACAAGTACATCCCCTTCGTGGTCTTCTTCTCATTTCCCATTCATTTTCCGTTTGATTCCCTTCGGCCCGAAACCGTTTGGCTCCTGTTCTCCCATCCTTCTTTGCAGTGGCATTCAATCTTTAATATTTTACACGTTTTTTTGGTGTATAGGGTTCTTCAATTGAGTATTCTGGTAGAATTTGAGGGTTCTTCAATTGAGTTATTCAAGCAGGTGTGAGAATTTTGTTTCTGAGAGTATACGCAACTTGCTTTTGTTTCAGAACTGATGTGATTTCTTTTGTGGTTTGTTTAAGAGCGAAGATGCGAAAATCAAATTGGAGATATAGTTGAGATGGCCATTCATTCATTCCTTATGATTTTTTTGTTAATTTGCATAGTTTATCAGCTTTTCTTCTGGGGTTCTTGCCAACATCAATTGCAGGGGCCGGATATCGATGCCATATATAGTCTTGCTAATGTACTGCAGTTTTTTTATATGCTCTAACTACATGCTAAGATTCTTTATGATTATCCAAGATTCACTCATATTTCTGGCATGATGCATTTCAACATGTATTTATGGCTACTGTTTATGGCCATGGATCTCTGATTTTTCATACTCACTTATTTTCAAGTTAATTCATTGTGGTATCTAATTTCAAAGGCTATATCCGGGTCAACCAACTTCAGCTATCAAAAAGTGTGTTATGTTTTTTTCCCGACATCCTTATTTCGGATATGACTTTATTATATAGTTGCATTAACATGCATATATGGATATCCTAATTCGCAAGTGTCCAAAGATGCCTATGATATCATGTTAATCTTCGTAATATATTTTGGATCTTTATAGTGGGTCGATCCAAAGATGCCTACTGGGAATATGCGGAGCAACTGATTTCCTTCTTTGAATTCAGAGTTAATGTGCTATCTATATATTAAGATACAACTAAATTCACGCTTTCAATTATACACTGCTTAAGATGACTTATGCCTCTGAAAAATTCTGACTAATAGATTCATGATCGTTTATGTAACATGGTTTACGTTTAGCTGATTGATTTTTCATTATAATATAGGTTATCCGAACCGTGACTTTAACCACGAGTTATAATCTAGTTATCATTAAAAGATAAAATATGTATATATCTTACAGTAGAATTATATTAAATTAGATAATTAGTTAGGTATTGACTTGGTCATGAAGTTGATATGGTGAAAATTTGTGACATACAAGCCAATATAATTGACAATGAAAATTTATAATGTTTCAAATTTGATGAAGTGTACAAGTAATTAAAAGTCATTTTTGATATGAAATATACCATTCCTTTCTTTTTACATGTTAAAATTTATCATTTCCCCTAAATTATTTTCATTTATAGTTACCTATCTTCTATATTTTTTTTGGATCAAATATATATGGGGGAAGTCTATATAGCTACATAAGTTTATACTTATTTATACACTTCGTTGTAATTCTGGCCATTTCCATAGTATGCTTTCGGAATTGACCATACCGATGTAAAGTCTATTCACTTGAGACCAAAATTTCCATGGTTTGAAGTGATTTAAACCCTGATTCGACATATTCCATATACGTGCTGACTTTGTTTTGGAGTGTAAGAGGAGTAAAATATTGCATAAGTAATCATCGAAGGAGAATTAACAATTCAAGCAGTATGCATAAGCCAACCTCTAAAATCTCTTTTGAATTTGAAGAGTTCAAAAAACATTAGCCGAATAGAAATCAGTCATAAACATCACGTCAAAATGGCAGAGTGCCAGCGACAGTTCCACAAGCTTCATTTCTGTCTAGAAGTTAATTTCTCCGTTCCACCCCAATGTTTAGCAGTTTTATCAGCCGATCCATCAGCTTTCTATAAATCCTGTCCATTACCAGATGGACCAGCAGCACCAGAATTCTCACCCTGCGAGAATAGTGAGCGTTCATCACCAAATGTGTGCGTGAAGGTGGGATAAGTAAACTTCACTTCAAATTTCCAGGATATTACTGTTGGGAGAAACCTTCTTAGCATACTTGGGATCTTCATCGATTGGGGTGC